>VZZY01020785.1:500194-588781 GCA_013400335.1 Eurystomus gularis
CTCCCTTCCCTTCCCTTCCCTTCCCTTCCCTTCCCCTCTTCCATTACCACTCCCTGTACACCTTGATAATACTTCAGTTTTATAGACTCTCTGCTAGCTTTCTGGTTTCTGGTAAAGGCTTTTATTATTGGTTTTTATGGTTTCCAGGATAAACATTTTTTGGCCTTACCAGCGCTGGATTTTGTGCTGTTTTCTCCCTTTCTCATTTGGACACAATTTCCACTTTCTGAACAATGTCATTTTACTCCTAATAGACTCCATTATTGTGCTGTTTAATGGTGAGAGCTCCTTTCTGGTCCTTTTTATAGTTGATATGTATTTATTCTAAGCCTCTAACATGGTTCCTTTATGTAATTTCCTTGCTACCTCCAAGCAGTTAATCTTTTTGGCGGCTGCTTTTAATTTCAGTATAGCAAGTTCCTTGTCCTGTCTTTGGATGGGATAAATCATGTTCCAGAGAGCCTGTTAATAAGTCTGCTTGGATTACACACCGAACTTTAAAATGAGGGTAGTTTGGGCCCACAAATCCCTGCTGTGTGTGACCTGCCCAATTCCTAATATATATTTTTAAAAAATATATATTATATATATAAGCTATTTTTTTGCCTGGAAACCACAACACCATGTAGGACTCTTGCTGAAAAACTGAGGCTTGTCTTCATCCATTTCACCATCTCTGCATAATACTACTTAATTTTCTGACAGATACGTCTAATTAGTTGCATGCATAAATAAATATTTTGTGTTAAAGGTCTTTGTAAAACCACCTGCTTGATTTTCTTTCCCAGTAACTGATATTGAGAGTCCTCAGTGTTATTCTGTTAAAAATGAACGAATGTTTTTAGATGAGCTTGGTAGATCTGGGGAAATCACTTCGTCAGCCATATATTACTTTAACAAGGAGAGTTTCATCATGAGAACCCAAACAACCCAACAGCAATTGCCTCATTGCTGGTGATTTATATTGATTTTTTTAAAATTTAAAAGTGTACTTGATGGAACCAGATATTTGGGGCTGTGAATTGCACCCAGGCACTACAGGGACAAGTACCTTGGCAGCAGCCTTGGCTGGTGCTGTTCATTGGTGTGATGGATTCGTGCCTGCTCATTGCAGGTGTAAATGGGGGGGGACTGATGAAGTCTTGTCCCCTTTGTTCCTGCCAGAACATCCACCTCGTGGCCAAGTGGCTGAGTTCTCTGGAGAAGAAGCTGGAGCAGCACAGCGAAGACAGCCACCAGGATTTCCGTGTCTTCATTAGCGCAGAGCCAGCACCGTCCCCTGACAGCCACATCATTCCACAGGGCATCCTGGAGAACTCCATCAAAATCACCAACGAGGCCCCAACCGGGATGCATGCAAACCTCCACAAAGCCCTCGACAACTTCAACCAGGTAGGAGCGCAGTGGGGCTTGCACTGCCAAGCCCGTCTTGGGCTTGGAGCTGCTGGAGCTCCAAGTAGAGAGTGATGTGTGCGGGCATTGCTGCTCCCAGGCAGCAGACGTGGAGTCCCTTTGCGTCGTGTAGTCTCTGGATCCTACAGCCCCCTCCTCTCTTCTCCAGGAGCTGGACACAGGTCTCTTTCTACTCACTGACTTTCCCAGGAGAGGGCTCAGGTAATCCTGAACAGCCCCTTTCTTGTAGAAGGTCCCAGGGTACCAGACTTCTGCCAGGTTTAATCATTTTCTCTCCAATGTATGATCATTAGGGAGGCTATTTTGTTACAGAATCAAACTTCTGAATGAAGCATTTGGGAGACTTGTGTCTGTGTCCCTCCTCTTTGGGCTCGCGAGTAACATAGTACTTCTAGCCCCGAAGGGCATGGCGAGGTGAGCAGGTTAAACCTGCCTTTTTTACCCTCTGTTGAACCAGGGTTAGAGGTTCAGAACTGTGGATAAGGTCACATCCCACATCACTCCTCAGAGCAGCATGGGGGGACTTGGTATTTTGTGCCCAAAGGCCACTCAGCTCAAAGCCTTGCTGATATCCAAAGTATTGCAAATGAGAGCTGAAATCTCCCCTCAGGGAGGACTTGCTCTGCCAGGCGAGGGTAAAGTAGGCCATCTTGACAGCTGCTGCTCGCAAGGAGAACAGCTGATGGCAGATTGCTTGTTGCCTTTGACAGAATCCTAGAATCATGGGATCATAGAATGGTTTGGGTTGGAAGGGACCTTAAAGATCACCTAGTTCCAACCCTGCTTCCATGACAGGGACACCTCTCACTACACCCGGTTGCTCAAGGCCCCGTCCAACCTGGCCTTGAACACCTCCAGGGATGGAGCATCCACAACCCCCCTGGGCAACCTGTGCCAGTGTCTCACCACCCTCACGGTAAAGAATTTCCTTCTAATTTCCAACCTAAATCTCCCTTCTTCCAGTTTGAAGCCATTACCCCTTGTCCTATCACTACAGGCCTTTGTGAAAAGTCCCTCCCCAGCCTTCTTTCATTGCATGGTGGCCACACTTCTGCTAAGCAGGCAATGCTCTTTGTTGATGGAAGTGCAGCCAGGTCTCTTGTACAGGAGACACAAAAGCAAAGCATCTGGAAATGATGGGAAATACTCTTTTCTTGGTGCCACGGAGGGGATGAATCAATGTTAGAGTCATCATAACGTGGTGATTAAACGAGCCTGCTTCGTGGCCTCGCTCAGCAGCGCTGGGCACTGTGGGGCAGGAGGCTGCCAAGAGCAGCAGGGCACGGATCAAGTGCCAGCAGCTCCCCGGGGAAGGGACAGTGTGTGGAGGCTGCTGGAGCCTGGCGTCTCTCGCTGCTGGAGGCGGCCGTGCTGCTGCTGACCCCATTTTCTGCATGACATACAAGGCTAAGGGCTAACCGCTCACGTTGATGAGATACCTTTCCCAGAGACACAGACCATTGCGTGCTGCTGCCCTGGATGCTTGTTACCTTCATTCACACATCGCCATTACCTTGGCACGCTCAGCTCTCACAGCAGGACCTGGCTGTTGAACCTCAAGCAGCCAGAAGGGCCTGAAGGTACTTTCCCCCCTTGGACTGGCGTTGTGCATCACTAGCACTGAAGTTACTATGACTTCTCCATTCTGCCGATGACTGTGGTGGGAACAGGCAAGGCAGACCTTGCAGGATGGCTTTCTGTTCTCTCCATACTCTCTGTCATTTGGGACCAGGCAAGAGTGACCCCAGGCGCTGGTCCATGGGGCAGCTCACAACTCTTTTTACACTTAGATCACAGAATCATAGAATTGTTTTTGTTGGAAGAGACCTTTAACATCATCAAGTCCAACCATTAACCCAACACTGCCAGGTCACCACTAAACCATGTCCCTCAGCACCACATCTCCACGACTTGGAAACCCCTCCAGGGATGGGGACTCCACCACTGCCCTGGGCCAGCCCTTCACAACCCTTTTGGGGAAGAAACTTTTCCTAATATCCAATGTAAACCTCCCCTGGTGCAACTTGAGGCTATGCTGGTATGGAGGCAATCTCAAGTGCAGGAGCTAACATTGCTGAGCAGGTGAGGCGGGGAAGCACCTCACAAGGATTAATGCGAGTAGTCAGGGAAGATTATTCCATTTTTATCTACTGTCATTCATCATCGTGAACGCCGCAAAATGTCCTGGAGAGTAAGGGAGGGGAGAACCTTCACCCCAAGTAACAATTTCATCCTGCCTCTGCTCATTTCAATCAGATAGTAATTAGCATTTTCTAAATTGCTGGGGTATTATAAAACGTCTCTTATCAGAAATCCTGGAGCGAGTGGGTGGGACCCCTTTACACCTCATTTCCCTGCTTTATACAGAATGGATGTTCAAATTTAGCTTTCGGCTGAAAGCTACAAAGAAGGTCCATTGTTCTCTTTGGGGAATATTGTTCTGCTTTGTAGCTGAAGAAAAAGGCACAACTCAATAGAAAGGCTGAATGAGACTGAGCTGGGTTCTTACTCCACGTTCATTCAGGCAAGCTCCCCTTGAAGTCCAGGGGTGTTTTCTAAAATGAGAATGGTGCTCAGCACATATTTGAACCAGTTCTTCATAAGGTTGCTGCTAATGAAAGGAGCTTAGAGTGCTGCCTAATCAAGGGGGAAATGGCTTGGGGATGTTCTCCATCATCTTATGCAGTCAGTCAACATCTTGTGCACTTCAGAGTAATAGTTTCCCCCTTTTTAGCACAGCCCTTGAGCTCTTTTACCTCCCCAGCTGATAAAAGGTCCAACATTAGGGTTTTTTTTAAGATAAAGATAATGAAGGTAATAAATTCTTTACTATGAAGGTGGTGGAACACTGGAACAGGTTTTCCAGAGAGGTGGTGGAGGCCCCATCCCTGGAGACGTTCAAGGCCAAGCTTGATGGGGCTCTGAGTAACCTGATCTAGTCAGAGATGTCCCTGCTGACTGCAGAGATGTTGGACTAGATGACCTTGGAAGGTCCCTTCCAACCCAATGCATTCTATGATTCTAAGGGAAGTCACATGGCCACCCTTTGTAGCCTTTGTCACAGAGCAGAAAAGGGGCTGTCTCTGAGGAGGGAGGATGGAGGAGCTGATGGAGCTACTCCCTCCTTAGCCAGCAGCTTGCTCAGCTGTGCAGGTTAGAACCATGACCCTGGGGAGGGTTTGCAGAGACGTGGGTGAAGGTGCAGGCAAACCCTTCCCACGTCTGCGCTGTTGGCTGTGGGAGATCCCATCAGGTTCTCCTGGGACCCGCTGCCCGGCCACACTGCTCATGCCAATGCAGAGCGAGGGCCAGAGCTGTGCAAGCCTCTGCCTGGCTTTGGCCACACAAATGGGGTCAGCTTCCCCGGTGAGAGCCGAGATTCAGCCTCATGCCTTGCACACAGCTCCAGCCCTTCATCCCTTCTGCCATTCTGCTCTCCCGTAACATTGATGCTCACGCTGCTGGGAACAGACATGGTCGCCCAGGCGTCTCCTCGGGGCCCACCTGCTGAGACATCACCCTCAGCACCATTCAGAGCTTTTTGGAGACCAGTTCTCTTGGTCCATTTTCATTGATTAAATGACTCAGACTCTCACCCCTCCACCTCCAACACCATGATTCTGCCTATTTGTTTGTAGATATTTGAACTTTAAGCATCACGTGGACTTGGACTGGAAGCCCCCATTGCTGTGCTGGCTTTAAAGGGCTGCAATAGATTTTTTGGCAAGTGTTTGATCCCTACTTGGATTTGTAGCAGTTTCTCACATACCTGCTCTGGTCCGGCAGTCAGTGAACACGCTGCTGCAGCACCCGGGCGGGCTGGCTTTGTGCAGATCACAGCACGGCCCTTCTGGGATGAATTCCCACTGCTTCGGCCCCACAGCTCAGAGAAATGCTGCCCCAAGGACACCTTTTGTACTCAAGGGGCAGAGTGGACTTTAGTTCTTCCAGGTACTGCCTTCCTTGGGCAGAAGCTTTGCTTAGGGCCACCAGGCCAGAGGCATGGTGCCTCTTTCCATCTCTCTGGTGTGGGGCATGTGCAGGCGATGGGGCGTTGGGTGGGTGCACGTGTCCTTCCTGTCTCAGCTGTCAGTATGTGTTCCTGTGCAAAGCCACTTTGACTTGGAGAAGAAAATATTAATTCAGAAAATACACATCAGAATCTGCTGATAAATTTGCAATGCAAAGCCACTGACTTAGAACATCAGTGAGCGTGCAAATTATGCAGAAATGAACTGATGGGGCAAATCAATTCACCTCTGCCCAAGGTCCAGCGTATTTGGGAGGCCGTGAGAGTCCTGGGACTGCTTACACAGCCTGGCCCCTCTGCCTGTCTTGCAGGACACCCTGGAGATGTGCACCCGGGAGAGCGAGTTCAAGAGCATCCTCTTTGCCCTCTGCTATTTCCATGCTGTGGTGGCAGAGAGGCGCAAGTTTGGCCCCCAAGGCTGGAACCGGTCCTACCCCTTTAACACAGGAGACCTCACTATCTCCGTGAACGTCCTGTATAACTACCTGGAGGCCAGCTCAAAGGTGCGTGAATCAAAAGCAGTGGCTTTTAACCACCAGCGATGGACTGGCTTGGGCTGAACCTCCTGGGAGGTCTCTCCAAACACCCTTTCCTTGCTGCCTGTGGGTTTAGAAGTTCACAGTTCAGGACACCTCTGTGGGGAGATGGGAACCTTCCATGCCACTGACATCTGTAGCAGCTTGCAAATCGTAGCAAATAGTGCCTGTGGGCTTTATTCAACAAAAATACATAGTGGTCTTTGGTTTAACGGAGCTTCGAACAAATTTGCATTTCAGTGGGAAACCACACGACATCTGTGCTGTGATCCGGTTTTCCTTGGGCAGGATTTAACTAGTACCTAATGTTTGTTTACTTAGAAAACTGAAGTAGCGAAGTGGCAGCGCTGGCTGTGCAGATCAGCGACAGGGCTGGTGGAGCTCTGGCTGCCTGGACTCCTTCATGCCCTCTTCGTTCCCTCTTCAGGTCCCGTATGATGATTTACGCTACCTTTTTGGTGAGATTATGTACGGAGGCCACATTACAGATGACTGGGACAGGCGGCTTTGCAAAACCTATTTGGAAGAATTTATTAAGCCGGAAATGCTGGAGGGAGAACTCCTCCTTGCTCCAGGATTCCCCATCCCAGGGAACATGGACTATAATGGCTATCATCAGGTAAGCGCTTTGTTTTCTGGCATTATTTATACACATAAACATAATGTCTTCCATAACTGCCCTGTAATCTGTCTTGGAGGGAGTGAATAGGACTGCAGCGTTTCAACGCACCTCCTGTTCTTTCCCGTTATGTTCAGTTCCTGTAGATGTTTCAGCATTCCCTTGGATGAACCAGGTCTAATGGTAATTTGCTGCTTCATCATGGGCTCATTCTGTTCATGCATGAATAGAATGACTCTATTGGTTCTTGAGACGTGAGCGGGGCTCCTGGAAAATTACATCCACATACTGTTTGCTAAAATGGCCTTTTCAAGCTCCTTTTATCATCACTTTTGATGAGAAACACTGAAGGGCCTTGTTGATCTACTGACTGATCTCATCTGTTCTTTGTACACAACTGCGGTAGCAGAGGTAGGCATATTAGGCTGGTTTTGTTCATAAAACTTAACTACTGTAAGCTAAATGCCCACAAGAGATTTCAGGATGTTGATGCTGAAATGCACAGCAGATAATTGCTAGAGAAGGTCCAGGCCTGAGAGATGTAGCCAAGCCAAACTTCAGCAACGACTGCATTGTCACAGCAGGAGTAGAAGCAGTTCTGTAACCAGTCGTGCACTCCTTTAACCCATCCATTCACCAATGTGTCGGCCACCAGCAGAGTTAGATCAGCCTGGGCTTGCTTACTCAGATGGGAAATAATTCCAACGCCGTGAACTCTGCAGGCAAAGTGCCCTGGACGCTGTGTCTAACCTGGACCTGAATTTCTCTGCACAGTACATAGACGATGCCTTGCCTCCGGAGTCTCCGTATCTGTACGGCCTCCATCCCAATGCTGAGATTGGCTTCCTCACCCAGACCTCAGAGAAGCTCTTCCGCGTCGTGTTGGAGATGCAGCCCCGGGACACCAGCATGGGCGAAGGAGGAGTGGTGACCAGGGAAGAAATGGTGAGAGTGGCAGGGGAAGGAGCTGTTGAGTTTGGATTAGGTAGTCCTGTCCAGCTCAGGTTTGTCTCACAACTGCTTCATAAAATGTGTTCTGCCTTTGCTGGATACAAACTGCCTGTCTAAAACCACTAGCCTCGTATTTACACGGAACATCACCACGGTGGGATGTAATTGGGGTATTGTCAGTAATAAGACAGTGGCTTTTAATTACCCCCTGAACTGCAGCGCCTTCATTATCATCCCATGAAGACGTTGCAAATAAACCTTCTGTGGCCTGCACAGTCTCTGAGCCACAGGTCCCGGTGCACCGTGCTGTGACCGGCATACCAATGGGCTCCCTGAGCACACCATCTGCCAGGTACAACGTGCCACCCACAGCTCAGTCCGCCTCTTGCTGCTGCCACCAGGTCCCATCCAGCACCTGAGCTCCCAGGGGCCTTGTAATTCCTCATTTCCAGCTGAACTCCTTTGCTATGCCTGTGTACCGAGCTGACCTCAGCCCTTCCCCTCGATCCTCACAGCTCATTAAAATCTGGCCCAAGCCTTCATAACAGGATCTGAAAGCAGTCAACACTTGCTCAGGTTTGTATTTCTGTGGTCTTAAGGTCCCAGCTCAGTGTTGCAAGCTTTGCAAGTTAATGAACGGCTAACAGAAGACTTTTATGAAGTCTGTGGTTTCACACATGCTTCCTTTGGCTTGGTGAGGAGCTGAGGAGCTTACTGCCTTCACCTAAGGGGCTCTTTGAAGTGCTCAATATGTTCAGTTTTCAGTTCATACTGGAATTTGAGGTGAGTGGAATAATCCAGAGGTACCAAAGCCAGCAGAGATGCTCAAAGATGGCAAATGAGACTACCTGTTCCTTTTGCCATTAAAATACAATTAATCTCCTTGACCAGAGAAGCAAAATTATCAGTGAGTGATCACGCAGCAGTGTCACAGGGCATGGCTGCCCTGCAGACTCCTGGTGGCAGCCAAGAAGACTGTCACAGGAGCACAGAAGCCCTCATGGCTTTCATGATCTCTCTGAGAAGAAAAGCTGCCTGGAAGCAACCCAAGTGTGGCCCCACTGCACTGCCTTGTGCCTTGGGGATGCTCCCACCCCTCATCTTCTGGAGGTGCTCTCGTTCATGATCTGAGCTGTAACTGGCACTGGCTGGATCCCTTTCACTTGGGCCTTGAACAAGAGCGAGTTAAGAGTTGTCTCTTAGTTCCTCCAGTGGAGGATTTCCAACCACTGGTTTGGCTGAGGTGGTTTGAGGGAGCTTTCTGGGAAACTGCGGGCCTGTCATTTTCCTGAGGCTCTGACAAGCCCAGTTACTCCCACAGGTTTCTGAGGCCACATTACAGAAAATGAACTGAAATTGTTGTGAAAAAGATCAGAGCCAAAGGGATTTGCAGGGGAATTTCATGTTAGAGGACATCTCTGTACTGCACCCGAGGTGCAGCTCAAGAGCTTTTCCAGCTGAGCTTTGGCTTTAGGTTTAGCCACCACTCTGGTTGCAGTAACAGCCTACACATCATCACCTCTGTAACATCTGAGGCGAGTGTGGAGGGTTTGGAAGAGCAGCAATGGGAGGACAGAGTCCAAAATATGAGCGTCAGTGGTCACAGCAGTGAAACTACCCTGAGCACCTCTGCCACTGGCTGGCAGCTCTCGCTGGCACCCACACACCAGGCTTTGCACATCAGATTGTAGAGTTGTAGCTGTGTGTTATGTGTTCCTCAGAAGTCCTCGAGAAGCAGAAGTCTTACTCAGGTTCCAGCACAGAGATAAAGAAAAGCATTGCGTGAACGATTTCCCTGCCAAGCTGCCTGATGTCTGTGTAGATCTGAGCTATGCAACTGATCCCATGAAGCCCTTTTTACAAGGGCTTGTAGTGATAGGATGAGGGGTAATGGCTTCAAACTGGAAGAGGGGAGATTTAGATTAGATGTAAGGAAGAAGTTCTTCACTCTGAGGGTGGTGAGACACTGGCCCAGGTTGCCCAGGGAGGTTGTGGATGCTCCATCCCTGGAGGTGTTCAAGGCCAGGTTGGATGAGGCCTTGAGCAACCTGGTCTAGTGGGAGGTGTCCCTGCCATGGCAGCGGGGTTGGAACTAGATAATCTTTAAGGTCCCTCCCAACCCAAACCATTCTATGATGCTGAGATTAGAGGCTTCATGCCTCATTGTCAGCCAGAAAGGTTTTTGTCTGTCTTACTTATTTTTCAGACACTGGAAGCATCCTGTTTCATGGGAGCTTTCCCTGTTTAGTATTTAGAGATAGAAAGCACTGTTCCAAAGCAAGCTGTGATGGTGACCAGAAAATAATTTTGTTTCATTACGCGTTTCTTCCATAGCTCTGTTAGTTCAGAATGCCAAATTCAGCCTAAAATTGCATTTTATATAATCACCTCTCTCTATCAGTATACCACAGAAAACCAGCTCATGAGCTCAGCTGTTCTGAGGCTCAGATGAAGCTACATCCCCATCCATCTTCTTGCATCAAAGCTGACCTTAGGAGAAATAAGAATACAGGCTTGAGTCCCAAGAAGAAAGGAGACTGCTACGTGTCATAGTGACATTTTTAAGCCATCATTTTGAAAGCTTCTCATCTGACATTAACTTTTGTAAGCATTTGAATTTTAATAGGATGGGGCAAGCTCTTTGAAAGGTGCAATGCCCAGTGCGGCTGACACTGATTGTTTCAGAGGCACTCGCTGGCAGATGGAGTTCTCACAGCGCGTTCAGACAGCTGTCAGCTGAGGAAGCTCGGTGGTCATTCGCTAACATCCCTCTCTCTTTTCCCTCCGGCACACAGGTGAAAGCTCTTCTGGAAGAGATGTTAGAGAAATTGATGGATGAGTTTAACATTGCAGAACTGATGGCAAAGGTGGAGGAGAGGACGCCGTACGTCGTGGTTGCCTTCCAGGAGTGTGAGCGCATGAACATCCTCACCAGCGAAATCAAGCGCTCTCTCCAGGAGCTGGATCTGGGGCTGAAGGTAGGAGCTCTGGGTGCTGGTGGCTGCAGCGCTGTAAAACCTTGATGACTGGAAAAGGTGCTCAGGGAATACAAGGGGTCACACTCTGTGTTCAGCACTGCTGGCTGCAGAGCCAACCCGGCTCCGTGGGCAAAGGTTCACAGATGGATTTCAAATGACACATTGTCCTCAGGCCATGAGCACAGGCACTGGGAGAGGTTAAATTTGCACATAGCAATGACTGGGTTTGGGAACAGAGACCAGGCGCTTCTGTCCACCTGATAATGTAGCACAGCTACAGAAACTGAGAGGTGGCCTATTTAAAAGTAAGCCAAAAAACCACATCTTTTCACAAAATGCTCAGGTACTGGGGGGAACTTGTAAGAAGTGTCATTAAAGGTACAGGCTGAGCTGAAATCAAAGGAAAGATCCGTTATGTGAAAGGACACAAAGAGTCCAGAGCTGTAAGAGAAAAAACTCTGAAGATTTGGAAGCGATACATCTGCCCTTGCTGGGTATGAGTAATTTGCTAATGGAGGAGAGTCAGGAGTGAACCTTCCCTGTG
The DNA here is from genome assembly GCA_013400335.1 of Eurystomus gularis. Taxonomy (NCBI): domain Eukaryota; kingdom Metazoa; phylum Chordata; class Aves; order Coraciiformes; family Coraciidae; genus Eurystomus; species Eurystomus gularis. Next base: position 511,266 of record VZZY01020785.1, read on the forward strand.
GAGATACTGTCCATGATTGCTCCTCCCCACAGTTGCTTCTCCACCCTGGTAAGAAACTAGACTTTGCTCCAGGAAGGTGATATCTGTGTTCCTCTCAGTCATGGCTTTGGCCACTGCTTATGGAGAACCATGAGGAGCTCTGGGGCTGGCAGGACACACCAGGTAGGATGCAAATTTCTGGGTTCAGCAGGATGTGCAAGAGGGCTGTGCTTTGAGGCTCCATCCACTGGTAGGGGAAGTCATCTGCTGAATCTCCTCCCAGGGAGCTGGTGGGACAAACTGGTGGGCTACTGACTGGGGAGCATAGATCAGACTGCACCACAAGTGAGGACCTCCTTAGCCAGTCCTGGTGCCCTGTAGCAACACTTCCCCTTCACCCTGTAATCCCAAAAGGCTCTTCACCATAGCTAAGTGCTGTACCTCCCTTGCAAAGGCCTAAGTGAGGCCGGGGAATGCTGCCTGGAGCTTGAAGCACAGAGCTGGTGGCCTCAGTGTTACCCTGATGCCTTCCCTGCATCATCAACACAACGTTTGCTCCCTAGATGGCTTCATTGTTTGAGGCAGCAATTAAGGACATCGGTCGCTGGGCATGCCCTGTTCCATCATTTCCTGAATGACAGGTTGTTGTGCAGTTTTGCCAAAATGCTCAGCTCACAAAAATCCTTTGCCCAGCATGGGAACCATCACACTTGAAGGAGCTGCAACTACTTTGTATGACTCCGTTAGTAGACAGAGCCCGCAGGTGAGCAAGGAGGATCTGCTGTGAGGTGGAATGACAAGCCCAACCCTCTCCTCAAGGCAGCTTTGAAGAGAGCTCTTCAAAGGACATACCTGCTGTGTGCACACAGAGGTGCTGGGGTTGGCTCTGGGGTTTTAGGTAGCTGCAGCTCTGCAGGGACAGGACTCGGCTGCTTCTAAGTCCCAGCCGCGTTGTGCTGCGCCCCGTGACCCCAGCAGCTTGGGTCCCTGCTAGCTCAGGCATTTCTGCCTTGGGTTCACTGCTGATGCTTGTTGTCGTGGTTAAAGAAAGAGACACACCATATACACTTTGTGGTGGCCCAGGATGTACAATCTGTTTAAAGATAGGCTGATATTTATGTAGTCAATTATTATAAACCCATTTCCTTTATTTTCTAGTGTAAGGCAGTGGAATTGAAAACTCTGTTTCCCGAGACAGGTAAACAGAAGTGATTTAATGTTTCAATCCTGAAGCACCAAGCAAGATAGAATTGTAACTGGGACAATGAGTAGCAATTAAATTTAATGTGGAGAAGAACAAGCAATTTCATGTTGGTAGGGGCAATGAGTGGCTGAGATAGAGCACAGATAAACTAAAACACAGAAATTAGTGCAAATTTCTCCCCAAAACCCTGCCAGAAATCATGGCAGGCAAGTGAGACAGTATCTGCAGAAAAGGCACCGCTAATGACTACAAAGGTTGATCCCAAAAGCCTCAGTGCCTCCGATGGGATTCAGAGACACCCCAGGGCCAGAACTTAAGGCCCACTGAAGAGCAGATGAGTTGCAGCATCTATCTGTTTTTAGCACTTGTTCATCTTGTGTTTCATAGAATCATAGAATGCATTGGGTTGGAAGAGACCTCCAAAGGTCATCTAGTCCAACCTCCCTACAGTCAGCAGGCACATCTCTAACTAGGTCAGGTTGCTCAGAGCCCCATCAAACCTGACCTTGAGTGTCTCCAGGATGGGGCCTCCACCACCTCTCTGGGCAGCCTGTTCCAGTGATCCACCACCCTCATGTTGGAGAACTTCTTCCTCATGTCTAACCTAAATCTACCCTTTTCTAGCTTAGAACCATTGCCCCTTGTCCTGTCACTACAAACTCTCGTGAACAGATCTTCCCCTGCCTTCTATAGGCGCCTTTTAGGTATTGGAAGGTCACTATAAGGTCCCCGCAGAGCCTTCTCTTCTCCAGGCTGAGACAAATTGGAAGTGTCTGAGATACCACCAGTGGGCAATTCTGTGCCTGCAAGCAAAGGCTGCATGTGGGTCCTTGCAGAGCTGAGTTAGATGTTCATGACCCACACCTCTGCCCAGCATCCCCCACCGGGCCCTTCCCGTGCCTTGGATGCCACGTCACAGCCAGGGGACCCTTGGTCCTGCTCTTGGCTCTTTCTATAGGCATTGCTGCTGTCCTGACTTGACAGCTGGGTCTCACGCTCAGTTTGGGAGAGAAACGATTCTTTAATTGTTCCTTCTGAAAGCAGCTCCTGTGAGAGTTGTTAACGCACGTTGATCTCTGGCATTGGGGATCTCTGCCCACAGCACTCGGAGGAGGAGAGTTTTCATAACCAGGACCACTGATCTCAGCAGAGAATAAATAAAACACAGAGGAAGCAAGACTGATTGTTTTTAACTGACTATCTGCTAAAAGGCGGCGATTTGGAAATGTCATGCCTGATTTGAATTTCTGAATAGTGCATTGTGTCTGTGTAGCAAAAAGTGATTGTTTGGTCCAAAAATAGGAGACATCCCATTAAGAGGAAGAGAAATTGCGAGAGACTGGTAGCCATCAAAAAATAACTGGCGTGTTGTCTTTCAAAGCCCTTTGTTGTGGATGACTTCAGTGAGACCAGAGGCTGGGCTGAAACACTCGCATGTTAATGTTGTACCCAGCGCAGTTTCTGCAAGCAGATTTTCTGTTTTGTAACTTCAGTGAAGGATAAGCCTCCAAAATGAGGATAAGAAGTATTCTAGAGGAATGGAGTAACACCAAACTTTGTAAGGGTAGCTGGGACTTTCACTGTAGCAAGTGAAAACAACCTCAACTGAGAGAACAATTTGTGACTGTAGTCTGCTGACCGTGAGGGAATGTCTGCAGGCTGGTTAGGATTTCCTTCAAGGGGGTATGTAATGAAAATCACTCCCCGTACTTTGAAAAAAGAAAAGTAACTTGAATCATTCCTGGCGTACTTTAGTATTCAGCGTCTGAAATGCAAATTTATGCATAATTGTGTTTGGACAACTGTATGAGATAGCTGCTATAGATGCTTTGAACCCTCACAGGAGATTGCAACAAGTATGCTTGAGTGCGCAGGCTTTGAAAACGGCTTTTCTTGAGCCGTCCTGAGAATTCCATTTACTAATTCATTTGTTTCCTGAAAGTAAAACTAGACATGATACATGATCATGAGGGCTGTGTCTTTAAATCAATTTAACTGCTTGCACACATTTAAAAACCTTTCCAGGAGCGCAAAATACTTCTGACTGTCACTATTAGAAGGCCCTGTGGCTCTCAGCGTCCTGCTGTGACCAGTGTAGTACTTTGCTCCTCAGATTTCTTTTCTTCCTGCATGGTCTTGCTATGGCTTTAGCCAGAGACATGCCTATTGAATAGGTCCTCTCAGTGTCTAAGATCTCCTGAGATGGGAGATGATGACCCATGTGGGATGAATGAAGGAGGAACTGCAATGATTCTTCAGAGTTTGTGTGCCAACAGAAGTTATTGAATACCAAAGCCATGGCAACAGCCCCCTGATGAGGTCAAATCATTGTGAAGCTCAGTGCCAGCCCCTCTGATTAGACCCCCCCATGCTTTTTGTCGTGTGAGCCTCAATGGTGGGTCAGTAAATTGTCTTAAAGTATGTAATAAACAACTCAGATGCCTAAGAAGAAATGCACGGGGCATGCACCAAAATGAGGCATCTTTCATTTGTGTTCAACCCTTGTGCTTGGAGTTACCCAAAAGACCTTTTACCATGTAACCCATCATTTTGCGATTCCCTACAAATGTAAAATCATAGAATCATAGAATGTATTTGGTTGGACCTCTGAAGGTCATCTAGTCCAACCCCCTACAATAAGCAGGGACATCTCTAACTAGGTCAGGTTGCTCACCAAATAGAAACAAGGAGGTGATTTACTGGCAGAGACTTACCTGGTCGCACATGAAAATGAAGTCCCTCTTTGTACACGTGATGTTCCCTATCCACCAGAAGTCTTCTCTCCATGGGGAAACCTGACAGGTCCAGATGCTAGCTGGCATTAAGAGCTTACTGCTCTTAACAAGTAATCTTTTGGAGCAGAGGTTTAATAATGTCTTGTACCAGCCCATCCTGATGAGAGATGAACATTTCCTAGGGAGGGCATTTCTGGATGAGAAACCACCGATCTATGGGGGGACAACTCTGAAGGGAGGTCTCAAGGCTGCAGTGGCTTCCAGACATGGGAGTGGTGCAAAAGTGCTCTCAGCTCTGGTTTGACTTGGTAAAGACAGATCCCCTTGAAGTACTGCCCTTGCTTATGGCCAGAGAAAACAAATTTTATTGCAGATGTTTAGCAACATTTAGGGTTGTAAGTCAAGTGCTAAAGCCAAAAGTGCTGGAGTGGACTTTTCTGGTGCCTGAATTCAGCCACCACCCTTCCTCCCTTTGATAAGACACAGTGTATGGGGCAGATGTGCAGTCACGCCCTTTGTTTAAGCTGTCACCAGCAGCTCTGAGTGTTGCATTTGCAACAGCGTGGTTAGCTCAGAGGGTTTCTGTTCTGATCACAAGTTGTCTTCCAAGCTCAGTAGTCTGGTTTCTTTGCAGTGTAGTTCCTTCAAGACAGTGCTTGCTAACCCAAGGGTGCCAGCGTGCTGGTTTGCCCCAAGTCTTGATCTCTCAGCACTGAGCTTGCTTCCACTTGTTAGTGCCAGATGCCACCAACAAGGTCTCTCGTTACTGCTCTCCCATGGCCTGGTTGGGTGTCTAACTGTGATCTTGTCCTGCTGCCGCCTGTCAGTGTGATCTGCAGATCAGAGCTCTGCGGGGCATGGTCAGCACAGGAACAACCTGCAAAGGTTTTTTAACGGCTGGATGCTGACAAGCATTGGGGTTGCTTTAAGCGGATTTCAACTTTTGCTAAAGCTTTATAGATTTTTGTGGCCTCAGTAAAGGGCACCTCTGCTGACCTCATGGCTGGAGGCACTCAAGTCCTGTGAAAGAACAGTTGGAATTTTTTAATGTGACGAGACTGACCCAATTCCCTCACCCTCATTCTCAGCAATGGCTCAACTGATTTCAGTTAATCTTTCCAAAAATGCTCAGCCTGAGGCAAAGAGAAAGTGTAAGTCAGATAAATTTTGGCAAAATGATAAGGGGAAAAGAGTGAGTATTTATAAAGCAAACCAGTGATCAACATCAGCTCCAGGGCTCCAAACCGCCACGGTGTGTGCTACCCCCCAGCTCAGCACGGGGCATGCGGAGATTTGACTTGGGAAGGACATTACGTGCTGGTAGAAGCTGAGCCTGTTTCTGCAAGATTTTGTCTTTGCAAACTGCTTGGCTTGAGTGTCACAGATCAGTTGTTCTGGAGATCAGCTAGTCCAACCCGTACTCAATGCAGGGTCAGGTAGAGCAGGTTGCCCAGGACCATGCCCTGTTTGGTTTTGAAATTTTCCAAGGATGCAGAGTCCACAGCCTCTTGGGTTACTTGTTCCAGTGTTCAACCACCCTGACAGTAAAGAAGTTTGTCGTCGTATTTCAGTGGAGTGTCCTACATTTCAACTTGTTCCCATTGCCTCTTGTCCTGTCACTGAGCACCGCTGAGAAGCAAATGGTTTCATCTTCTTTACTTCCTACCATCAGATATTTGTAGGTGTTGAAAAGATCCTCCCTGAGCCATTTCTTCTTGAGGTTGAGCAATCCCAGCCCTGGACCCAGCATGGCAGATGCGGCCTCACCAGTGCAGAGCAGAGTGCTGCCGTTAGCCTGTTGGCAATGCTCCTCTGAATGCAGCCCAGGACACTGGTGGCCTTCTTTGCTGCGTGGGCATGTTGCTGATTTATGGGGTCAAGGCTTAGGGTCAGGGAAGTCCAATAGACCTATAACTCAAACCAGGATACATGGTCAGCTGCTCGTCCACCAGGGACAGATCCAGGCATCTCTTGCTTAGATTTAATGTAATTTCAGCTGGAATACAGCAGGAATTTCCTTAATTTTAGACCGGCAGGCACTGGGGACCCTCTGCAGAGTAGTAGAAGTTCAAGAAGGATGCTGTTATTGCTGTGCAGAACCCCTTTTTGGCCATGCAGTGATGTTGCATCTCTTCTCCTGCCTGGGTGAAACCGATAGAGGTTTCTAAAAGCTTTAGAAATAATTAATTGCTGGCTAAAGGAAAAGTAAAGCCTCTCTGTATCTCACCTGACTGAATCATATCTCAATTTGTTGTGTGTTTCCTTGCTGTGAAAGAAACTGTGATAACGTTTGCAGACATCACATGAAGCCAGAAAGAAAGACTTGCACTGCAGAGTAATAAAGGAGGAGGGGAGTGAGGGGAGGTAGAGGAGGAGGGGGATAGGACTTGACATAACAAACATTTGGACAGTTTTGGAGTAGATCATCAGAGACTCCTGTATCTTACCCTGGAAGTATGAGTAACAACAGCGTTGAACCTCTGAAGATCTGCCTTATGAAGATCCTCAGTCAGTGAGAGAAAACAGAAACAACACTGGGACAGCTGAGGGACACCCATGCTCGCTGTCCTTCTGCCACAAGACTTTTCCTCCAGGTAGTATTTTTACAGTAGCAATGATGGGTATGGTGGAATATGAAGTAGAAGGTGTTCATGAAAACCCCAAACTCGTGAAGACATGCACAGTGTATGAACACCAGAGACTGTGCAGAGTGTCACGCTCTTCAACACTTCTAGCTCAGCTCTGCTTTCAAGCAGGCTTTGTTCAGGTTGAACAGTTGTCAGAGCTAATTATGTCCTTTCTCACGCAGGGAGAGCTGACCATGACAAGTGACATGGAGAACTTGCAGAATGCCCTCTTCTTGGACATGGTGCCTGAGTCCTGGGCAAAGAAGGCTTACCCTTCCACGGCCAGCCTGGGCACATGGTTTGCTGATCTCCTCACTCGCATCAAGGAGCTGGAGGCCTGGACAGGAGACTTCTCCTTACCCTCCACGGTGTGGCTTGCTGGGTTCTTCAATCCCCAGTCTTTCCTGACAGCCATCATGCAGTCCACAGCCCGAAAGAACGAGTGGCCTTTGGACAAGATGACCTTACAGTGTGATGTGACAAAAAAGAACAGAGAAGATTTTGCCAGTCCTCCTCGGGAAGGGGCATATGTCCACGGTTTGTTCATGGAGGGTGCACGCTGGGATGCACAGGTGAGCTCACCAAGGTGCTTGTGTTGAGATAGAAGCCATGGGAACTTCTCAGCCTAGACAGGTGCTCATCTAAGATAGTCATTTGAGCTGCCTCTTTCAGTCTCTTTCCAGTGGTTCCCAGTGACAGGACAAGGGGAAACGGGCAGAAACTGGAACACAGGAAGTTCCACCTCAACATGAGGAGAAACTTATTTACTATAAGGGTGACAGAGCCTGGCCCAGGCTGCCCAGAGAGGTTGTGGAGTCTCCTTCTCTGGAGACTTTCAAGACCCATCTGGATGCGTCCCTGTGTGACCTGCCCAAGGTGAACCTGCTCTGGCAGGGGGGTTGGACTAGATCTCTAGAGGTCCCTTCCAACCCCTGCCATGCTGGGATTCTTGATGCTGTGAATGGGAAAGATGTGAAAGATGAGCTTCTCCTCTGCAGCCTGGAGTTGGTATCCAAGATGGTCAGATGAATCTCCGCTTGGAGTTGTCTTTTCCACGGCTGTGAAGGGAGTTCAGAGTGGCCAGCTTGGACTGATACATCTAGTTTTTACAAAGCAAATTTCAACCTCTGTGTACATTAAATAAGCCGGGGTCAACTCTTGTAGTGTTACTACAGAGAGAGAACATGGGGTCCTCTCAGGGCTGTATTTCTCCCTTCACCTTTGCAGGGCTGTGATTTCACTGCTGCCTCCAGAAAAGATGTGGCAGACTTGCAGTGTCACTACTCTGTTGCCTGTTCAGCAACAGTGGGGAGGAAGGAGAGGACTCTGATTCCCTACATCTTCGCATTCCCACAGCTGAATGAGTGGGATGTCCCAAATCCAAACCACAGCCCTTCCGCTGTCGGCTGCTGCAGGATGTCATCTGCATAGATAGGGCTTATGATGAAAAGCTAATCACATCCTTTAGGATGTGATTGGCACCCTTAGGGTGCTAATTAAAACTTTCATGAAGGTCTAGTCTGTGTGGTCAATGTGGACTCAGGCTGATGACTCAGCGTGAGGAGGGTGGAGGATAGGCTGATCCTGGACAAACAGAACAGTGTGGGTGGCCCTTGCTCCTCTTCTTTCCTCTCTGGATGTGGCCCCACACCTTTCAGTTGTAGCAGAGCCAGCCTCAGGGCAGCCATGGTGGGAGCCATACCCACCAACTGGGCAGCTGAAGGGAACTCATACACTTGCTGTCTCCTGCCCGCATAGCTGTCATAGAATCACAGAATCATTTAGGTTGGAAAAGACCTCTAGGATCATGAAGTCCAACCTTCATCCCAACACCTCCCTGACCCCTAGACCATGTATGAAGCACCACATCTACTCATTTTTTTAACATCTCCAGGGATGGTGACTCCACCACTGCCCTGGGCAGCCTGTTCCAATGCCTGACCACTCTTTCAGTAAAGAATTTCTTCCTAGTATCCAATCTAAACCTCCCCTGGTGCAACTTGAGGCCATTACCTCTTGTTCTGTCATTGGTTAACTTGGGAGAAGAGACCAGCACCAGCCTCACTACAACCTCCTTTTAGGTAGTTGTAGAGAGCAGAGAGGTCTCCTCTCAGCCTCCTCTTCTCCAAGCTGTCAATGCTCCTTCACAGCACACCTCTCAGAGCAGCATCCCAGAGGAGAACAATTGTCCCTGTCATTCCTTCTGACAGTTGTCGGCCGTTAGGAGCACAGTCTGCAGAGCGAGAGCCATTAGGCTGACAAATCCCCACTGGACTTGGTCCTCAGAGCTGCCTGGCCCATGGTACCACGACTCCCAGCCTGTGTGGCTTGTGAGAACAAAATGACAATGATTCATGCAGCTCTTCCTCTGCGCAGCCAGCACAGTGCTCCTGCTGCCAGTGATCTGTGAGAGGGCGAAGGCTGATCAAAGTGGGTCACCCAGAACTTCCTTATCTGTGTCAAGTTTGCCCTCTCGCAAGAGAGGCTTTTATTTCAGAGGCAGCTCTTCAGAGTCTTAACCTTGAAGCTCCTCCTTTATCTGTTGTGGGGCTTGGTGGAAGGATGCTGAGGAGAGAGGCCATGCCTGTTATATACCATAGCCCGGGCTGACCTTGTAATTCAGATCTAATTCTCCACTTATTTTTCAGCTCCTTCTCTGCAGTAGTTTTCCAGGAACAATAGGAAACGAGGGAAGGCTTTGAACTCACTGCCTGGGGGCATCCCGTGCGCTTTATCAGAAATCCTTGGGAAGGTCCAAGCTCCAGGATGTTGATGTGTACATTGGGGCTGGAAAGCCGCAGTCAGTCAGGAACATCAGCAAAGGCTCTGTCAGAAGATCGCAGTAAAGATCTCATGCAGGCATAGGTCAGATCTCCTGCCTCCATGGTTTTGACTCTGCTAATAGCACAGAGACCAGCCCGGTCCGTTTCCCAAGCCCTGGTCCCACAGTTCCTGCATGTTCCCTTGCCTGAGCCTTCGGTGTGGGTTATACAAAACCCCTTGCAGCTCCTGGACATCACAGCCCCTTACTGCAGGGAGCTCCGGAGTCCAGTTCCCCTCAAAAACTGACAGGTTAAGCTGATGCAGATCAGCTGGACACAACAATACAGGGAAAGTTTAAGAAATTCCTGCTCTTGCATATCGAATAGTCCGCTGAAAACAAAGTCCAGTGACTGCTCTTATGTTTTCTGTTCCCATCACTGCCATCAGTACTAGAATATATAATGGTCAAAATGGCAGAGCTCTGCCTCAGTTTTACCCATGCCCAGTGGAAGTGAAGAGTGAGAAGTTTTGGTGGTACAAAGCCAAAAATCTTTTGGGAAACTCACGGCTTCTCCCCTCTGCTTCCCTCAATAACTTGTGTGGGTGATGCCTTCAGCAACGACCTTTGTCTTCAGAGACCATCCAGACTTCAGTAAATGTGTTTTTCTGGTTGCATTTCCCTTGTGATTGAAAGATACTGAGCAATGATGTTTATAGAACCGTTCATAATCTCTGGATATCATGCTTCAATTTATTTCAGAAAGAAAAAGAATATTTTCATGTGTTGCTGCTCACACAGAAATATCATTTCCACCTCATGGAACCGTTCATTTTACCTGTAGTCCAGTGAGCACCAGTATATATTAACAGATGCAGCGTTTTTAAAACAGGTGCACGTTTCTTTTGGGCTCTATACTCCGCCCAGATTAATGCTCTGATAAGAACAGCAGGTCATGTTTAGAAGTCCTCTGGGGAACACCTCCCCTTTTAAAAGGACATTTCCCATTTAGATTGTGCCTCCAAAAAAGGAAAAAGTCCCTCTGTGTTCTGCTACACGCATTTTTCTATTTATTTAAACTTTTATGTTTGCCCTTGAGTGTCTTTAATTTATAAAATGTTTGTTACAAAACAGCAGGCAGCCATTAGATGAAGTGAAACCAAGCAGGTTATGTTGGGTCCAAATGATCTGTAGCTGTAGCATGGGTAAAATCAGTGAAACTTGGTGAGATAGGTTGACTGGTGACACCATGAGACATTTTATCTCAAGCCATGGGAGATCACTGACTGCTTCCTGGCTCCCAGCAATGGAGAGTTTGATGCCAAGTGTCAATAGAGAGTTTGAGGCCAAGCCTTCATCCCAGTACCAAGGGTACTGGGGCATGACAGGACAAGGGGAGAGGCAGGGTTTGCATCACGTGCCACGTGAAGCTTTGTCAGGTGTAGACAACACACCAACTTGCCCTTGGAAGAGGTGCACAGTCAATGCATAACGTGCTGAGGGTATCGTGCCTCCTTCAAGCCATGCCAGCCACGGTTTCTGTGTACTTTTGAAAGCTAGTCCCATGTGAAGCACCCATCTTAAACCAGTAGTGAGGCTTAGAAGGACAGATACGTGCTCCAAGGAACAGTCACGTTTATTTGATGGTTCAAGTGGCCCAGCAACTTTGGGAACAGTTGCACACCACTCATTTTTATCTGAGATGCTCCCAGCAGCAAATACAGATGAAAACAACATCAATTTGCAACCTGGCCCTAGCGCAGCCCAAGTCTGGTGCTGCGGTCTCCAAATCACAGCTTGCCCTGTTCTTCTGCAGAAGCACCAGGTACATCAAGTCTCATGCGTCACAGACTGAAATTTTTCCTGGAGGGCTGAGCTGGGACATCATGTGAAGCCTTTTCCTGCAGATGTCAAGGGTCAGTAATGCCCATGTATTTGTGAGCTATGACAGAGTAGGATGTGGCTTGAGCTGAGGTCTCCAGTGATAAACTTATAAAGCAGCCATGGAGGGGCTGTTTGCAAATTGTTGTGGGACCAACCAGTTTCTTATTTATGGTTGTTTTGAAAAAATTAGTAACTTGGCAAACCCTTTTCCATCTGTATCTCAATTCTTAAACTACTCAGGGATAAAAATTCCTCTCTCACTTGACCTTGCTGGACATCATTAGGTCTTCTTCACTATGTGTTCCATGGATGGCTCTTTTTCTCATTCCCCATGTTCAGTTGGAGCTATGAACGCCAGGAAGCTCTGAACCACCTTGGGGGGATGTTCCCTGCTGGTCAGATCACCAACCTCCCTTCCCTGCAAATAGAGGCAACTCTGGCTGAAAGACAACCAAGTCATGGTGAAGGTCTTTGAGCCAACTGACCCCAAGCTGGCATGGAACCAGTGATACACCTGTGATGCAGGTGTACCTGTGCTGGTTACACTTCAAAAAAACGCTTGAGTGGGAGGATATTGTCTTAATCCATTTGTACTGGGGGCCATCTATTAGCATCTCTGGCTTGTCAGCTCTTTTGGACCCATAGATATATGGCAGCGTAAAATGTCCACTCTTCAAATTGCCTGTTGAGAAGCCAGGACAAGCAGAAGACTTCTTCAGGACCTGAGGCCAGAGCTCTCTGAGCACAGGACAGTGGCTCTTCACCAGGTGTGCTGTGCCGGTAGTTTGGGAAAATTGCTTCTAGAGTAGAATTGATTTCTGAGGATGAGAGCGGTAAAAAATGCAAACGCAAATCAGCCTAGACATAACAAAATGATGCATTCCACAGAGATACCTCAGGAAGATTTCAACTCTTGTTAACCCAGAAATAGGTTGAATGTATCTTGGAAATGTGATTTCAAGAATTGTCAGCAGTAAAAAAAGAGATCTGGTAAAAATCCAGCCTCAGAAGTAAAAGACGTGGATTTAAAAAGTGCGCATAATAATGTTTGATAAATAGCTTCTTTGCAGGGTGTTTATAAGAATTATTTAATGTTTGTTCAGCACGTTGGAAATACAAAATCCTAAATCAGCGTTGGATTTATCGTAGCTTAGTGTAACAGATGGCATTAGTACAATTAAACCAAGGTGTGTTGCAAGGGATTATTCTTCGTCACTCATTTGCAGACCTAAACGAACTACCAGAGAGGTTGAATCTCATCCTGCAACTCTGATCTAAGAGCATCAGAAATAATGATGATATGTGAAGCTGAGCTGCAGCGAGAGGCCGTTTCTTCGGCACTGAGAAGTTTTATTTCCATTTCGTTATTTGTTTTCATTTGGCCTCTCTAGCCTCTAATAAGCAATTTTGCAGGCCTGCCTGGAAACGGATTGATGTGTCCGGCATTCTGTTGTCAGAAAGAGAGACAGAGGCTGCCAGAGAGACCCAAGTTAGAGAAACAAGCGGTTGATGTTGTGCCCTGGCAGCGTACCATCCTTCTCCTGGGTCAGGCAGCCTGCTGAGCGAGAGCATTGCTTTGAAGATTATAACATGGACTTGTTAGTTAATGATGTCTCCTTCTCTGGAGACTTTCAAAACCCACCTGGACATGATCCTGGACAACCTGTTCTAGATGAACCTACTTTGACAGAGAGGTTAGACTAGATGATCCTCAGAGGCCCCTTCCAACCCCCATCATTCTGTGATTCTGTGATAATACTCCCTCAGAACAGTCCTTCTGCATCCCCCTTGCTGGTGTGAGCACCTGGGGGAGTGGAAACAAGCTTGTGGGGCCACACAAAACACTGCGTGCATTCATTGCCCAGACAAGCACATCCCAGGTCATGCTCAAATTCTGGTGGTGTGGTGGGACACTTACTTGGTGTCTTTTAGACTCTTCTCAAGTGAGCATTGTTCTTCAGCCTGAGCCCTGTTCAGGTGTCCACAACTGGTCAAAGCACAAGCAGCGCTTCACATCAGGTGGTTCTGATCTGTCAGAACCTTGAATAGGAGCTACACAAGGATGGTGAGGCTGGACAGAGCCAGGAATATTGTTCCCTTGCAAAGCCCTGCTCAGGTGAGCAGGCATCTCAGGTGACCTGCTCTCAGATGAGAGCAGGCATCTGTACCCTTGGAATAAGATATGCTTGAGGGAGCTTCTGATGACACAGGGTAGGTGTTTGATCCAGACCCTCTTTACCTCAGACTCATTCACCTCCTTGATCTCAGGAGCAACGTTTGCACTTCCCGTAAGAACAGCTTGTATAAACATTACAGGAGACCACGTGTGTCAGGGTACAGCTGATGGATATCTTGGAAATCTAACTACAACTTTGTCTTCGTTGCTTTGTAGACCGGGATAATCACAGATGCCAGGCTCAAGGAACTCACCCCGGCCATGCCCGTCATTTTCATCAAAGCCATTCCTGCTGACAAACAAGATACCCGCAGTATGTACCCATGTCCCGTGTACAAGACACGCCAAAGAGGGCCAACTTACGTGTGGACTTTCAACCTTAAAACAAGAGAAAATCCTTCCAAGTGGGTGCTTGCTGGTGTGGCATTGCTGCTCCAGGTCTAGGCTCACCAGCAGAGCACTTTACTTACAAACATCTAACGATGTTTTTCTCAGACAAAATAAGAAATCATATCCTGAGGTCAAACCTAAGCTCCATCTCTCTGAGTAGTAGGCACACAACCCAAACCGAGCCTGCAAGTTGGTCACAGAGGTGCAGAGGAACACAGGGACCAGCTTCTGCTGTAGATCAATATCCTGTAATTCCTACACAGAAAGATGGGAAGATCCCAACCCACAGCCAGATCTTCCACACCCAGAGAGTGCTAAGCTCAAATCTGAATTTAATGTTTATTTCTCTTTCATGATCCAAAGCAGTTTTAAAGTCAATGGCCTTCTCCAAAATCCTTAGATAGTCCAGTGACCTGTGAAATCCTTCAGATCTTACTCTTTCCTATACTCGAGTGTTTATTTGTCATACATGTAATGTTGAAGGTTGGGAGATCAGCAGATGTTGTGGATATAAACTTCCTTGCTAGTATTCCTGTAAATTTTAGAAACAGCGTTAATACCCGGTGTGTTTCATGTGATCAGCAGTAAAAACATATGATTATTTGAGAGTATTCCATAATGATGGAACTTTACTAATAAAAATAATTAGTCCTGGACTAGTCTCTAAAGGTGGCCTGGAGGCCAGTGTCACACTCACGTTTGTGTACTCACTGTATGGAGAGTGCCTGCGGGGTCGGGGGGACCAACGCAGCCCTTTGATAGGTGTGTTTCTAATCATGGATGGAGTGGGTGAGAACTGATGTGTTTCTCGAGCAGAAAGCACAGAGAGGGATGTCTTGAAGAGCTACCTTGAAGAGCTGCGGAAGCTGAGTGCTTGGGAGCTAGGACATGAGAGAAGTTAGGCTGGTTGCCTGGGGAAATGGAGCTGTGCCGTGCTCTCCGCACAGTGTGTCCTGCTTAGCAGGACCCTGCCCATGTCTCATACTTGCCATTCCTCTTCCTCCTTTGGTTCACAGTATCCTCCTGCCCCTCACCGTGCAAGTACCATGGAGGTTTCATCTGAGGGGTTGGCTGCCATCGCTGAGCTCACTGCAGGTATTGGCTCGTGTCAGCAGGGACCCTGCGTAGGAGCAGAGGGGAGGTGGCAGATGTGCAGAGGATTTGGTCTCAGTGGCATTAGCACCAATGAGTATCCCCAGACTTTCCTACCCTAGCCCAATGCCAGGTTACAATCTCATGGCCAGCATGTCCAGCAGGGAATGTGACCCTCCTTTGGGAACACTACAAACCTTCTTACTCAGATGAATCTCCAAAGTCAATGAGGAACTTGACAAACACTGTCTTATCTTGAGAGGTCCCCACTCATCAGAGTTGGACTTGAATGGGCTCAGGTGTTTAACACCAACTGAAGAAAGGGGAGGAGCACCAGCCAACTCTGTTCCCATTACCTGCGTGGTGGCATTGAAACTTCCAGAATCCTGTTTCCAGGAAGTCAGGAGGTTCATAGGGTGGGACTCGGCAGCCTCGAGAGACTCGCAGGGCTGAATGAATCACCTTGAGCTGCCCTGATACTCCATGAGGGCCTTGGTCCTCCCACCTCATCCTGCGCTGGTTGCCAAAGGGAGGTCAGATCTGGGTCTCAGTTTCCCTGTACTCACTGTGAAGAAATGGACTGAGTGGCTCTGATTGAGATATTTAACTTCTAGACTTCTTCAACGAGCTGGTCAGCCTGTCGTATGGCCACTGCAACCGTGACAGAAGGATCTTTCTCCAGGTTAGAAATTATGCTTCCCAGCTGAGTTTGAAGCTCAGCATCACAGGAGCCCTTGCACACCAGTAGGGAGCAAAGAGTGGGTTGGCAAGGGCAATGTGTCTCATGTCCCTTATCTTCTGGGTTGTCCAGCAATGTATTTGCACCTGGGACAAGCCACAGCAGTACACGGTGGTTTGTTGGCCTGAAATGTGGTAGTGGTGTGTGTGCAGTGCTCAGGATGGTGGAGCGGATCTTGGGAGGAAGATGGGTATAAATATGTATAAACTACGATGGGTACCTGGGATTACTTGTGTGTCTTATGGAGTCCGCTCTGACCTGCCATTCATCAGCAAGCCCACCCTGGACATTTCAGAAATGCTGTGAAAAGCTCCTCCAAAATCTCGGCCAAGCCCATTGCTATGTCTCAATGAGCAGGAGCCCACCAGCACCACCTGAGAGCTTTACAGAGAAACCTTTCCAGAGAGGCATATAAAGCAGAGGTTTCAACAGACTGCTTGTTCCTCAGCCAGAGCATCCTAAAGAGATGGGTACATGTGAAATCTCCTAACACAAAAAGCCAAAATCCAGGAAGCAGTGGTGCTGATGTCCCTTCTGAGCTCTATCCTGTGCCATTTGTTGCAGCACCTGGAAGCATAGGAGTGTTGCATGGTCCTGTCATGTCCCGAGAAACTCTCAGAAGACAGCACAGTCACCTTTTCTGTCCCTGTCTGCCAGTTCAGCATATCAACTTTCCACAGTGTACTGTCCTCCTACCCAGAGCAACAGGATGGTAAAGTCCTTAGGCTTTGCAGGAGATCCACAGTAGCTCTCCTGGTCTGAGCCACAGAGCAGCTGTCTTCCTGCAGGAATAAGGAGATGAAAAAGCATTTTCTTGCAGTCCTGGAGAACGCTGGCCTTCCTGGATGAAGGTAAGGTGGGAAAACTTTCTGATTAGAGCTTTGTTTAATTGCCAGGCAGTGTCTCCAAGGTACAGCCTCAAAAAATTAATGATGAAGATGGTAGTTATGGCTTTGCAAAAGACATCTGCAAATAGCTAATGCAGGGAGAGAACAGTCCTAAGCTTCCTATTTTTGAAATGCCTCTTAACCCATCAATGAGGTCACAGGATCTGTGGAGCACCCCACAGGAGGAGTATCTGGCTGGAAGAGGTCTGTTAGCTGGAGAAAGCTTTGCTATTAAATTAAATCCCTCCCAATTTAAATTAAATCCTGCCAATTAGGTATGTAACATAAACTGGTCACTTCCCATGGCTTTGGAAAGTTGAGTGCATTAAATTCTCCATGCTCACCATGCAGGAGGTTTAGTTCCACAAGCAGAGCACTGCTGAATGAAACCCACAAAAGCAGGACCAGAACTTATAGTAAGTGCATTGTGCTCCAGGTAACATGGCTAGATTAAAATCATAGAATCATTTAGGTTGGAAAAGACCTTTAAGATCATCCAGTCCAACCACAACCCTACTCTACCAAGTCCACTGCTAAAACATGTCCCTCAGCACCACATCTCCACAGCTTTTAAACCCCTCCAGGGATGGTGGTTCAACCACTGCCCTGGGCAGCCTGGGCCAGTGCCTGACAACCCTTTCAGTGAAAATATTTTTCCTGATGTCCAGCCTTAACCTCCCCTGGTGCAATTTGAGGCCAATTAGTCTTTCGTTGCTATTTCTTCAATGCTTCTTTTACCACAAGCTTCTCAGAGCTCCATATGTAGAATTTCCTGCCATTCTGGGCACTGTGACTCTCCTGAAGTACCTGCTGCTTCTCTTTTAGAACCCCTGTGGTGAACCGTGACAACCCCTCTTCCTTTTTCCAGCATACTGGGGCCGCTCTGCTCAGTGTTGCCCTCCAACATGTCCTGTACCTACAAGAAAGGGTAAGTTCAGTAATTCCCCGGGCACTGCTTGCTTTTTCCAGAACATCAACCTGGGCTGTTCTCTTGCCAGCTGAAGAAGAATGGGATGTTGACAACAAAATGGATCTGATTGTTTTATTATATATATCTTCCTGCATAATTCACCAGTTGGGCAGGCAGGGTAGTGGGGAGATATTTATAGATACTAGAAATGTCACCAGGGTGCTCATTCTTCATCCTTTGAAAACCATCACAAGAAAGAGTTGGCTGCAAAATGCTACAAGAGCATAGTGAATAATTTGACGCTTTAGGGGGAGAAAAAAAATATCTGACAGGCGTGAGATCTTCCAGCCATATCTGCCTAAACCAGACAATTAAATACAGCCACCGGGTTATTCATTCAGAGCAATGCTTTAGTCAAAGGTGACCATCTTCTGTTCATGAGCCCTTGGAGACAGCTGCCCACTTGGCGTTTCCAGCGCGCACCTTCCTTCCCTCTCTTAGCCATTGTTTGAGTGGAAGGGACTGAGCCGTGAAGAACCTCATCCCCAAAGCTGGCACAGCCCAGCGCTGAGGCTCTGGAGCTGGGGGAGCTGCAGCACTTTGGATGATGTCCAAGGCAGAACCGCGGTTGATCTGGAAGAGGGCAGGCAGGGCTGGCGGCAGGATGGTCGGGCAGGGCTGTGCCGCTGCGGCAGCAGGACAATAGGGCAGTAGGACAGTTTAGGGCAGTTTGGCAGCAGAGGCCAATGTGTTTGCTCATTTTTAGGGGAAGCTGGAGACCCTGGGAAGTGACTTTTCCATCACTGGAACAAGTCTCCTGAGACCAGGCTCCAGGCCCAGCCCTGAGTCTGCTTTCCTGCCCTACCGCCCAATCAGTCCTAAGTCCTTCAACCCAACTCACCTCCCAAGCCTACTGCAACCCCAACCCTTCTTTCTCCACAAAAACCAACACTAGCCATAAACTGAGTAAATACAAAGTTTGAAAAAAGCAAATTAGTATTTTTGGATCAAAGAAATGCTTCTTGCAGGCAGAGTTTTACTCCTGAAGGCAGAGGAGCCCTGTGGCCATCAGTTCTCTGGTGTCCACACACCACCCTGCAACTAAGGAATTGCTGCTTAGAGGGCCTGGGATTTAGCTGGAAGCTGGGGAAAGTGAGAAGTAAGGGTTCTTTATGCAAGAAGTGGCCACGTTTCTATACTCTTGTCTTTTATTTCAGACCAAGGTGATCTCTCTCACATTTTACTCTCCCCACCAACCAGACTGCGGTTGCTGCTTCTGGTGTCCTCCCTGAGCACCTACATAAAAACCAAGGGTGAGACCTTCCTAAACATGTAGCAAAAGGTCCTCTGACCTTTGGCAAAGTGCTGAGTGCTAGGAGAGACTGTGCAGCAAGCCACTCATAGTGGGCTTGAGGACCCAGATGGTTCCCCCTTCAAGTCATGTACCAGTGGTTATCCTGGGGGGCTGGCACTTTCTCCTGGGAAGTAAGCATTCAGCCCCACCATGGTGACTTTGGAGAGTGGGGTGATGCCACTCATCTGGTTGAAGCAAGCTGCATGTCTTTGTATGACTTGCATGGTCAGAGCCTGGAGCAATAGCTTGAGTTTGGGCATGGTGTCCTGCAGGGCAAGGCCAGAAGTAACCCCTCCACGTCTGCACAGCCAAAGTCTGTGACAGTGGACATGCAAGCCAGGCTACATGGAGGAAGGAGTTACTGCTAGAAACTATCTATGTTTGGGGAAATCACATTTCCATTTTTGCCAAGGAAAAAATAAGATTAAAAATTCATCCTTTTTGTATTGTCCCAGCTTTGCCCCTTTCACATCAGCAGGAAGCTTTGAATGCAGAACCAGCGCAGAGCCCCTGGGTGCTGGGCTGGCTCACCAGCTGGACTCAGCACAACATCCTTGTGCCCTGACCTGTCCAGTGAAAGGTGTCATCACTTGAGCTAGTCTCTGGGCATACCTTATGGCCAGCAGAAAGAAATGGTCTCAAATAGTGGTTGATTCATCTGACCCCTCTTAGTGATCTCATGGTGAGATCAGGATCTGCCAAAGTGCCCCAAGTCTCTTGGCCAACTGCACATGGAGCCCAGGAGCCACCAGGTCAGATTGAGATGGGGAGCTTCTTACACATAAGGTCAAGTCTATGTGTCCTTCCCTTTTACCCTGTCCCAGGAGCCCTGCCAGACTCTGCATCCTGTGATTTCACATGCAGGGCCAGGTTCTGAAGGCCCAGGGGAGCCCAGAGTAGCTCTCATCCTTTCTGTGTTTCTCTGCAGCTTCTGACACTTCACAGCACCCCGTGGAGCTGCTTTGGGCCTGGGTCCTCGAAAGGTCTGTGGTCAATTAGCTAACTCCAGACTGGTGACATTTTCCAAAGGGATGAAAGTGAAAGAAGGAAAATTGTGCTATTGAACACTTGATATTAGTAGAATTGAATGAACTCTCCCAGTACGGTGAAATGGCTTTTCCACAGCCTGGGACTGTTGTACCTGCTGCAAATTATAATTGGCAGAAGAGCACATTTCAAAGTGAGGTCTTCAAAATGCTTTGTAACGGTGTCCTATATTTTGGGGTTAACCAGCTCCATTCTACTGCAAATGTTTCTCACAAAGCAAAGGAAAATGTAGACTAGGCACATAAAAGGAGAACCGGGTTGGTAGTCGGTAGAGTGGCTCCACCGGGGCAAATTGCAGCAATTATTGGGCAGTGCCCCGCGATGCAAATCCTGCTCAGTTATTTGCAGAGCAAAACTAGGGGTAACGTATCAGCTAGATGCGTTCACTTTATCAGGTGGCATCAATACATTTAATTAGCAATGTCTTATTAGATTCATGTCCGTTATTATGCATTGTTTTTTAAATGGCTGTAATCGCCCAAACAAATCTCCAAATATCTTTACCTTGTTAATGGTTGTGAGCCTCATCTAAAAAGCTTTTAGACCGTAGAAGATGTTCATGGAGTTATAAGCAGCCCTTCTAATTTCAGCGCTAGTGTGCCTGTTGGTGCAGAAGGTTTGTTTGAGGCTATAAATGGATTGTCTAAAGGTCTTGAAACCCACTTACCTGTGTGCAAACTTGAAGGTTCAATTTTAGGACACTCTTACAGCACTCACAGAATCACAGAACTGCCTGGATTGGAAAAGACCTTGAAGATCATCGAGTCCAATCATTAACCTCACACTGACAAGTCCTTGACTAAACCATATCCCTGAGCACTAAGTCTACATGACTCTTAAATACCTGCAGGGATGGGGACTCCACCACTGCCCTGGACAACCCTTTCCAATGCCTGAGAACCCTTTTCAGTAAAGAAATTCTTCCCAATATCCAATCTAAGCTTCCCTTGGTGCAACTTGTGGCCATTTCCTCTTGTCCTATCACTTGTTACTTGGTTGAACAGACTGATCCTCGCCTCTCTACAACCTCCTATCAGGGAGTTGTTGAGAGCGAGAAGGTCTCCCCGAGCCTCCTTTTCTCCAGGCTGAACAACCCCAGGTGACCCATTCATTTTGACTAGTGCCAAAAGCCATGAGGAGACCCCCCAGCCTGCATTCAGTGTCTCAGCTCAACGTTTCCAAGTGTACAGCAGGAGCTGGGATGGGGGGAGCTGTCAGCTGTGATAGCTCCAGTGTCTGCAACACCTCCGTTTCTGGGAAGGGCTGTTTCAGGTCTTACTGTTGAAAATGCTGCCTTGGATAAATCAGAGTATTTGTAGTATTGTGTGAGCTACATAAGAAAAAGTGGCTCATGTCCATGGTGGAAGTTTTGTCCAGGTCAGTAAATATGCCCCACAGCCCTGGAGACCCTGGTATTTAGGGTATTCACATGAGAATCTGTCTTCAGACTTTGGATTGGGTTGGAATAAGGATTTAAGTGCTGATCTCCGTGTGCCTGGGGCTCCCCACCAGGCTGTTAGGCAGTCTGGAGAGGAAAAAAATGCATGTGGGGACATCTCTCTGGTGAGAACATGCCAAACAATTGACTATTTCCAGGTGCATGCTCTTCAACGCGGCACTGCTCCATCCAGTAGAACAACATCGGCAACATTCTTGCTCCCGTTTCTCTTTAAAAAGTTTGGAAGGTCTTGGGATAATCCCAATATAGAATGGGAGTAAATTCCAGGATCTTTCTGACTCATTGCTCAGGGCTGCAGAAGCTGCAGGAGTTTTTCTTGTAGGCCAGAGACCTGATCTTCTCTTGGACAAGCACTGGGGAGGGCTGGCTCTCTCAGAGCCGCAGTCAGAGAAACATCCTCCTTCCCTTCTAGCACAGGGCACAGGCCAGGGCGATGGGCCAAAACCTTAGAGATGAAAACACCAGCTACCCTGGGAAGAACAAAATCCTTTATTGTTGTTGTTTCCACACTCTTTTTGCCCACCATGAATTACAATTTCTTAATTCAATGGTCCTAAGCTCATGTGGGTTTGCGCTTACCCTTGTTGGTGACTGGAGCACACCCCCACGGTAAACCTGGACCTTAGCAAACTTACATTAATCCACTGGCCATCAACATACTGTGGACAGGAGCTGCACCTTCCTTCTTGTGTGTTGTGGTTCTCCTCTGTACCCACAGCCCTGAAGATCAGAGCACCCAACACCAGCTGCCTGCATAACAGCCTTGCTGGTATCAGAAAGCTGTGGATGATGCTCTGCTGGACAGCATGCTTGGACTTACCCCTGAGAGCTGGACAAGCAGTGGGGTGTCATGGTCTACTGCAGGACACCCAGGATTTCTGCTGAAGACAAACCCAAGCCATGTGATGCATCATCTGCTCTGCTTAACAGAGACTTTGCTGTAGAGTCGCGCTTGAGAGTGGGACTGCACAAATGGGGAAACTATTGTGAAAGACAGGCAGGACCTTAGAAAATTACCCAGCGGGTGCATAATTGTTGGAGTGGAATAAGAGTTTTGCTCGCGGCAGGTTGGTCGGCGAGATGCGTCCGTTCAGTTTGTCAGGATAGAGACAGGATAAAGCTGAACAAAACGATCTTTGGAAATCCTGCCTCGTTTCCCATATGCCGTCACCATGTGCTTGGTGTGGAGCTGGGTTGTTCTGACATTGGCTACACTTTGACTGTGCGCTGTCTACTTAACAAGTGTTTCAATTAATTACTGTAATGTTATTATTGGGAAAAAGCAGCAGATAAGAGGAAAATGATTAGATAATGAGAAATGAATTGCTGTCTGAGGTGTCTTGCTGAACACAGCGCGGTTTGTCTCACCTCAGAAAGTTATTCAATAATGGATGCAGGTGGTGGCTGCCCATGAGCAATGGGAGCTCTGCTCAGACTGGGGCTGGGAGAAGATACTGGTGGTAAAGACGTGGAGATGTCTCCACCCAAGGAAACTGGTACAAGCTGGGGTAATTAGTCTCCTAATTGGAATATTTACCTGGGAAGCTGGGAGGGCTTGAGCAGCATGTACACTGGAGCTTGTCCTGCAGACCTGAACGGTCCTGCTCTCACACCAGCCTCCTGGGCAGGAGTCCCCATCTGTGTCATGTCTGGGAGTCACATCCCACTGTGCCTCACTGGCTTCTCCAGAAGCCCCTCCAAGGAGGCAGCATGGGCAGTACCGCATATGAGAAGGTGGAGCTGGACTTGATGCATCCTGGCAGGCCCATTCTTGCCTGCACACTCTACCTCCATCTCCAAGGACAGACCCAGCTTGTAGGCAGCACCTGGCCCAGGCCTGTGTTCAAGGTACCTGGGTGGATGTTAAGCCTCTTCTTAGGCCCAAACTTTAAAGACAGTGTGATGTCTAAGGGAAGACCCTCAGAGCTAGGTCCTCAAGCCTTGAGATTGCATGTGCAATGACAACTGCAGCAGAGGACAATGGTCCATGGGGGAATAATAGTCTATGTGGGAATGAAGGGCTATTGAGAAAGGATGGGGCTTTGAGGAACAAAGGACCACAGAGTAATGATGAGCTTTTCCTCTTCTAGGGCAGTGGGAGGACTGACCATCTCCACCCTGCTGGGATGGGGAGACTTTGGTCACACCTGCTGTAACAGCCCAGGAGGAGAGAGTGTGTAATATTGATGTGACCACTGTGTGTGCCTCAGTTTCCCCAGTGTGCCCCATCACACCCAGGAGGCAAACGCATTGACATCCTTCAGCAGAGTCAGCATGAAGGCAGGTGAGCCTGCAGAAGCATCTGATTTGGGGTGGCTCAGGCCATGTGGAGCTGAGATGACTATCCCTGTGAACACCTCACTGTCAACATGGACAGGCATCTGCTTGAAGGCAGCAGAGGTGCAAGCTGCCAAAATATCGGTGGGGATGCACACCCAAGGACCCAGGGTGGCCTGGGCATGTGTCACCAATGAGGATGCTGCCTGCTGCACCACAGCTCTCCAGTGGCCCCAGGGACTGGAGCAGCCTGGCTACCAGCAGCTTGCTGCTCACGATAGTCCTCCTGAAGCAGCTGAGGTTTGGACTGGCAGAAGTGCTGCCAGAAGCAGAGGGGGCGGCTTTCCCCAAAACCCTTTCTGAACTGGACATTAACCCTCCTGAGGAAGGTCTCATGGGCTCTAGGTGCAAGGGAGACCTGCCCCAGCTGTGTCCCCCTCCCTGCAGGTCCCAGGTACCCAGAGAGACCAGGGCAGCCCCAGGGCAGCGGCTTGGGAGCTGCCTGGGGTGGATGGTGTGGGGATGCTTTCAGGCAAGGACTGGCTCATGTACCTTAAAGTAATGACTAGAGCTCATTAATTTTCTTGTGAGGCTCAAGGGCAGGCTCTGCAGCCAGCTCGTGCAGCTCTGTTGCCACCACTGTGCTGAGAAATCACTGACGGATCACACAGGCCACTTCTGCTTTACAGCGCTACAGATCGCCCGCTGCCATCATGTCCTGAGCACCAGAGAAGAGGAGGAGCCCTGTGGGATCCACACTCAACCTGAGAAAGTGTGGACATGTTGGTGTGCAACATGGACCTGTTGCAGAGGGCCCAGAGGAAGGCCACAAGGATGATTAGAGGGCTGGAACACCTTTCCTACAAAGACAGGCTGAGAGAGTTGGGCTTGTTCAGCCTGGAGAAGAGAAGACTCCGAGGAGACCTCATTGTGGCCTTCCAGTATCTGAAGGGGCTACAAGAAAGCTGGGGAGAACATTTTACAAAGGCCTGTAGTGACAGGATGAGGGGTAATGGGTTCAAACTGGAAGAGGGAAGATTTAGTTTGGAAATTAGAAGGAAATTCTCCACTCTGAGGGTGGTGAGACACTGACACAGGTTGCCCACGGGGGTTGTGGAGGCTCCATCCCTGGAGGTGTTCAAGGCCAGGTTGGACAGGGCCTTGAGCAACCTGGTCTAGAGGGAGGTGTCCCTGCCCATGGCAGGGGGTTGGAACTAGATGGTCTCTGAGGTCTCCATTCCAACCCGAACCAATCTATGATTCTATGAAACACCAACAGAGATGCTCTGAGTTAGGGGGTCACACTAGAGGTCCATGACCTCTGTCTTGTTTTCAGTGTATGATGTTGCAGGATGCCACTGAGCTGCTTCTGCTGGGCTCTGAGCTGCAGCTTCTATGGAGAGCTGCTGGGATAACCCAGGACTACCCAGATGGAACACTAACACGTCAAAAAGAGCTCACGTCCTGTCCCAGGCAATGCTGCCTGGGGTCCATGCTGACCAGCCTCTGAGCACTGCAGCATCTTGCTCTCTCAATCCCCCAACATCCCATGGAGAACATCACGCAGCACTGGGTGGCTGAGGTGACCGTGTGACCCATCTGTCCTCCTGCCTACACGTGTACGCCTGTTTCGGGGCCAGCTCTGCAAGCAGCAGGGTAAGGTCCTCCAGAGGAAGATGCTTTCCACGCACAGCTGAGCTCGGCACTTGGGGAGCCCCCGAGGCTCAGGGGCCTGGTTTTGCCTGGTAGATTTTGTGGGGGAGCTGAGGACGGTCCCTCTGCACCTCCCTTTAACAACTCTCTGACATGGGTCCCTGATAAGCGATATGTGGCTGCTTTGAATCCATTAAAAGGTTTAGCTCATGCTTGGACCAGGCTGAGAGCTTGAGAGCTGTCAACTATTCACCACAGAACGAGCTTTGTTACCAAAACGGGGAGACTCCAGCACCTCTCCTGTCCCTCATTCCCTTGATCTGTGCATCACTCTCTGCCCTGCAAGATCCTCCCAACCAGGGAGCTTTTCTCGCTGCTGATTGAGTAAAGCATGGGGGGAGGAGAGGGGCTGCCATGGCATGTGCTGCCCAGGAGACATGCTGGAAGCCACAAGCAGAAGGCCAAAAGCCTCATGAGATCCAGCCCTTACTTGCCACTTATCCTTGAGATACAAAAGGTACCTCATGGGGAAGGGGAACAGGGGTGTGGAGCTGATTACAGTGGAGAAAGATGTCAGCCTTGGAAGTTAATTATCTGTTCTTCAAAGGGACTGACTTCTCCAAAATGGAGATAATTACGAATAGAAAATTGTAGAGGGGAGAAAGAGAATGAAGAGAACCTAAAAATTCTTTAAAGAAAGGGATTTGGAAGCAAAAAGCCACAAGCAGAGAGGCAGTTCTGACTCTGGAGGATGGAGGATGTGTGAGCAACTGCAAATAGTGCTGGACACAGAACAGTTGAAAAGGAGAAGAAATAATTCCTCACAAACCAGAAATGTAAGATGTGGGAAATTGCTACAGGAAGCTGAAGCACCGGGAGAAAGCCTGTAGCAGGTAAAATTACGGTCAGCCATGGGATTCCTTTCCAAAGGGTCAGGTCCTACATCTAAGAGTGGGGAAAACTTCCAGTAGGAACACAGAAGGGGCAGAAGTTAGGAAGATGAAGCCTCTTGTGGTTAGATTGACTTTGCAGCTTCACGCTTCTGCTCACAGTTTGTGGCACGGGCTCAGTCTCTGGACTGTGCAGACACAAACACCTCCAGGGGTGATTTGTCCCTGGGCTTTATCTGAACCATGACACTGGGTATAATCCCTTCACCAAGGGATGATCAGGAGAGACTCAAAGTATCTCCCTCCGCCTGTTCCTATTTCTTTTGGAGGAAGCCTACAGGGAACCATGACAAGTGCTCTGCTCAAGTCCCTGTTTCAAACAGGTGAGCACCAGAACTTTGTGTTTTCAATGCAGATTTTGCATGTTGGGAAATATTTGCCTGCGTTCATTGAAGTAGAAGAATGAATCCCTCCATCTGTAGCTAGGCATGGGTGTTGATATCTGTTGAGCTCAATGCACTTGGCCGACTTGCCCACGGCTCTCCCAAGGCAGAACAGAGGACGTTCCTCACCCAGCATTATTCACATTTGAGCTGCCCAGGAATATGAAATGATGAATTTCCAAAGGCACCAACATATTTGAGATCGTGAAAAGGCCACCTGGGATTGCCAGACTAGATGAGGTGCTCAGGAAGACAGCATGAATGAAAGGCCATATGGAATCTCTTTAAAGCTGAATTAAACGCCAATAATATAATTCCCGCTAGACTTCAGGGCTTTATAGAAAATGGGTCTTGTCAAACAAATGGTGCAACTACAGGGTGGGCTGACAAAGATGACTGCATAGACAGAATAGGCTTAGTCCACAGGAGGTATTTAGTTTAATAATATATAATATGCTAACAATATTTTAGTTCAGGAAGTGAAGAGCGAGAGGGTGGGGATGGCTACTTGACAGATATCATGAAGAAAGACTCCATGAGGGACCATGATCCTGGTGTGCTGTGCTGGCAACACACCTGCCTGGCAGAGCTGGAAAAGGATGTTCAGAGCCCAGCACTGCCTGGGAAGAGCTCGGTTGTTGATGGAGATGTCAGAGCGCTGACCCCCACTTCCAGGGCTGCTTCCCAGTACGTTGTGTTTAGTTAATGGCCCAGCTGTAACCCTGGCTGCAGAGCTGAGATCTCCCTATCCCTGCAGTCATGAGGAGGGTAGAGCGATTGTCTTCACTTCTGCTCCCCATCCTTGGAGGTGAGGGCTATCTCCAGAGATGAAACCATCCCCGTCTGGAGTGTGTGTTCTTCACTCAGTCCTCTGTCTCCTCTGCTTTAGCCCAAAGGGTGAATTGGCTCCTCAGGGAAGGAGCTTGCAAGGCTAATTAGAAGAACCAATCCTGGCTCCACTTGGAGATCACAGTGGAGCAAGCCTAGTTCTTTGCTTTGCCTGCCCACAGGTCTTTGATCCTGCCCCCCCTCTTTTTTTGCTCCCCTCAGGCCTGTTTCCTTATCTGTTGTCTCTCTGTCATTTGTCTAGCCTGGAGAAAAGGAGGCTCAGGGGAGATCTTCTTGCTCTCTACAGCTGCCTGAAAGGAGGTTGTAGAGAGGTGAAGGTTGGTCTGTTCAACCAAGTAACATGTGATAAGACAAGAGGAAATGGCCTCCAGTTGTGCCAAGGGAAGTTTAGATTGGATATTGGGAAGAATTTCTTCACTGAAAGGGTTATCAGGCACTGGACGGGGTTGCCCAGGGTGGTGATGGAGTCCTCATCCCTGGGGGGATTTAAAAGACATATAGATGTAGTGCTTAGGGATGTGGTTTAGTCGAGGACTTGTCAGTGTGAGGTTACTGACTGGGCTCGATGATCTTAAAGTTCTTTTCCAGTCCAGACAATTCTGTGTTTCTGCCCTCAGTTTTTTAGGTTTATGAGCATCTGGGCTGAGTCAATGACAGCTTCTGGTGTCAACGCAGGCCAAGCTGGTGGGACAGGATAAACAGGGACCTGGGGTATGTGACTGAGAACTTCTGGAGCAAAGTGTCATGGCACTGCACAGATGATGGTGTGTGGGAAAAGGAACGAGAGGCATCTCTGCAAATTAATGAGACATTTGATCGCCAGCTGGGATATACTCGACTTCAGATGACCTCTGCATCTGGGAGCAGTGCCAGCAGGCAGAAGAATAGCATAATTGGTATGAGCTGATGCAGATAAATGAAAAAGCTCTGTTAACACTGACAAGGGATGAGTGAAGAAGGGCTTTGTCAGAGACCATCTCTTCAACCTCAGTCTCCATGTTCACGCAGTGGTTGTCTGGTTTAAGGTTAGATCTGTGTCTAAAGAATAGGCCGGGACTGCTGCTAAGTGAGACACGTCAAGAGACCTTCCTCCCTACCCTGCCCATCATGTATCGTCCACCTATGCTCGTTCATCCGTCCATAGGCTTATGGTGAGCTGATCACAATATAACACCGAGGTTTCCTCCAAACATTCCTTGTGTGCCCATCTTCAGATCTTTGCTAAACCCTCCCAGCTCTCCATTGTGTTATACACATGACATATACAAAATAATTATTTATAATTATTTTAATAATGTATGATTTCTAAGATGTCATGGAAGCCAAAAGGGCTGTACTGGGAAATCAAGATGCATCAAGTTCTACCCTGGCAAAGGAGAACAGCCTGAGGCACTCCATTGCCCATATCCATCTTCAAACAAGCCAGCAAGCATCAGGGAGATGGGCCAGGAAGACACTAAGAAAAGGGCAGTCCTCCGAGGTGTCTTCCAAATACCCATTTGTATGGGAAAGAAGCAAGATGTGTGTTGGCTGGCAGATCCAGAAGGAAGGGCCTGCTCACCTAGAGACCTTCTGGGGGATGCAGAGTTGCCAGGGAGTGGGTGAGGCCCATGTGTACAGCCCTAGAGAGGATTTCAGTGCTTCCCCAGGTCACTGCTGCACAAACACATGGTTACCCTGTTCTTTTAGATTCCAAAGAAATCATAGAATGGTTTGGGTTGGAAGGGACCTCAAAGATCATCTAGTTCCAGCCACCCCCTGCCATGGACAGGGACACCTGGGGGGTATTGCTCAAGGCCCCATCTAACCTGGTCTTGAACACCTCCAGTGATGGAGCATCCAGAGCTTCCCTGGGCAACCTGTGCCAGTGTCTCACCACCCTCAGAGTGAAGATGAACTCATCTTTTATCCTCCCCTTGTAAAGAGCGGTCAGGAAAATGTATGTATGTGTGAATGGGCTCATGGAGCAGGTGGTGGGTTAGCTAGAGCTGAAGCACAGACATCTCTGTGTAAAGGCCATTGGGGAACTGAGGATGGCTCTGGCAATGCTGGGGTGGGGGGCAGGCTACTTCAGAGAGCAGTGTGGTTGGGTGAAACCACACCTGACCAAGGACATGTCTTACTCAAAAAAGGATATTTTGAAATATTTGAGAGTTCTGTAGGTGCTTGTTCCTGTATCATCCTTCCTGGTAAAGATCCTCACCTTTTTTCCATTCTGAATATGCCTAGCTCTAGCTTTTGGACACTGCTCCTCTTATTGCCTAGTTTCTGAAGAGCCTTTCAGAACTTGGTGTTTTTCCACATGAAGTAACTTATATGTTGTGAGCACATTGTCTTTCAGGTGTCTCCTCAATTAGCTAAACAGATCAGGCTTTTAAATCCTTCACTTCAATGTGTCCTCTCCTACCCTCAAATCATTTTTATGGCTCTTTTTTGCACTCGCTCACTTTTTATCATCGCTCTGATGTGTGCGGCTGGCCTCAGCACAGTCATCCCAGGGGTTCAAGTCACCTCCTTGCCCTGGTCCCTCTCCTCTGTCGGTACGTCTAAGAACAGTGTTGGCTTTCTTGCTGCTGAGTCATGTTGAGTTGCTGTGCTGCTCTGACCCCTAAATCCAGGTCAGTGTTGGTGCTTTTGGGTTCAGCTTTGATCATGGCTGTGTCAGCCGCAGAGCCGTGCCAGACCTCTCCACAGTAATGCTGTGGAGCATAACAAAAAAAAACACCAATAAAAAATTGTATGAGAGGTAAATTGGCTCTTGGTGTGCTCATCAGCTTTAAAAACAGTTTCTTTGGGTTTGTCTGCTGTTCCCCTCTGGTTTGCAGAGCAGAGCGTCTGAGAGCTCACCCGAGGCCAAGACTGCCCTTCCTGGTGGAGCTGAGGGAGGGGCAGAGCAGTGACCATCGCCAGGCCACCCAGCAGAGTGTCATTGGTTCTGCAGGGGGACACGGAGCCCCCAGCAGCCTTTGCCACAATCCCTCTCACCATGCCCAGTCACCTTCTCCTCACAGTATAACATAAAAAGGTCTTCTCATCTCAAACCAAGTGTGGTTGGTGTGCTGCAGTGGCAGGAGTTAGGAGGAGAAGACAGGGGACAGGGCCTGTGATTCTTCCCTGGCCTATTTTTTTTCAGCTCCCTTGATTGGACGCTGGGATTTGCATTGGACTCTGCAACGGGAGCAGAGTGGCAGGGGTGCAGGCTGGAAGAAGGAAAGAAGGTGGCTTCCCCATAGTTTTGTCCTACCTTAGTTATCACTGTGCCCTTCACAGTTGATCCTGGAGTACATCTGTCCTGCTGCTCCCTGCAGTCTCTGTGCACATAGAGGTGAACATGCCACTGGCTCGTTTTACAACACCAGTCAGCAAGTCTTTTGGTAGGTTTCTTGGCAGGAGTTAGGGAAGACCAAGTACTCCATAGACAGAGGAAATGAAGGAATTCTATCTGGAAATTTTCAGCTTTCTGTACAGTCAGGACTGGGTACATGCTGTGAAGTCATGTCCCTCAAAGAACTCCTTCTCCAAATGCACCCATGTGGATGTGGAGCTCCCATGATCTTTCTTTTCCTTTGGGAGAACAGCCCAGGTCCCTGCGCTGGGGTGTGAGTTATCAGTCTGCTCTTCTATGGTGCTGTTGAGGAGCCTCTGCACACTGTATGCCACTGAGGTGGTATCACATCTCCTGGGGCATTCTCAGACTGGATCCTACCTCCCCACACATACAAACACAGAGGAGGCCATGTTCTGCAATCTGCTAGTGATGTCCCTCCAGGGCTTCCCACATGGGATGAGGAACTTCCTTCTCTAAAGAAGTTCATAGCAGCTGGGCTTTGGATTGCTCCCAGAAATTTGATTTGCAGCCTGGAACAAATGAGCCAGGACAACAAACCTGACTCTATCCACTTCAGTTGTGGAGGACCTCAGCTGTGCCTGATCCAGCTGTGCCCATATGTGCCTGGCCTTAGGAACAAGTTCATTAACAGCCTGAGCTCCCACAAGGTGATGTGACCATACCCACAACCATCGCCTGTGTGTCCCCTGCATCTCCATGCTGAAATCCTTTGTCATTTGGTTTAGGGCTGCTCTGTTCAACACTGCCCTTCTGTGAGGGCAATTCCTGCTCTGAGATCCAATTATCCAGACCACATATGTGGCTGATGGGAAGATGCAGCCATTATGTCCTGGAGAGCATGGCAGGATGCTCAGGCTGGGGGGGGCACAGCTGGAAGCGGTGGCTATGCGTTGTGGCTACGTAGGGGTTTTGTTAATTACAAACCAAGAAGGTGGCAGCTGGCTTCTGAGACAATGAGAAATTGCCTCATGCTATATGGAAAACCTTTGAATTCTAATGCACCAGAGCCCAGACATTGACTAATAGGCTCTCCAACAGGTGCTAATTTGAATTTATCTTGGGAAAAAGACGTGATGTGGAAGGCAGAGTAATCGCATAATCCAACATTTGACTAAATCCATTTCTTGAGCTCTTTGATCTGTCTAATTACCTGCTACCAGGCTGCCTTGGAAAAATATCTTTGAATCATAACAGGGATAGGTGAAAATCATGAATTAGCACCCCCAGTGCTCACAGCTAAGGCCAATAAGGAGGGCTTCAGGTCCAGCACAGCCTGGCATGCCTAGAGGATGAGCGACTGCTAATCCTGGAGGTCGCTCCAGCAATGCCATGTCCCAGCCAGCATGCTGCAGGCATGTCCTGAAATGGTCCTTAAGTGTGAGGATTTCCCGTGAGTAAATGTGAGGTGACTATCATATTCTGAGTGAATGTCTTCTTGGCAAAGTCATGAAGGAGCTGAGGAGCAGGGACACGGATGAAGGTTACTCGAAGCTTGGGTTGTCCCAGTGGGAAGGCAAAACGAGCCCTTCACTGGTGCTGGAGCCAGCACAGACTGTGCCTCATGGAGACAGGGGCATCCCTGAGTGCACGCACTTTTCCGATGACAAATGGTTGTAGTGAATGAGCTGAGGCCCTGTGGTGAGAGCTCTTTGGGTAGAGAGCCAGGCCATATGTGACCAGTGCCCTGCAGGGCTCCTGAACAAGCTGTCCAGCCAGTGAGCTCTCTGTCTCCAGCGCCAAATCTCAGCCAGTGCCCCCCACATCGGCAGATGCCTGGAACTCTTGGCCCCATTCCTCTGTTCTAGTTTGCATTGCCTCTTGACTGACAAGCAGATACCTCCTACCACCTCTCTTGGGTTAAAAGCTGTTTTCTGCTTCTCTGAGAGACAAGAAGATGTGGGAGGAAGGTGCTCCAACGGGTTGGGTTTGAATCCTCAGCAACAAAGTCACTTAAGTATCAAGAATAACCCTGGAGTCTCTGAGGAGTGGTGCTGAGATGGGCCTGACTGCACAGGTGGCTGCAGGGGCAGGACCACTGCTGGGGTGCAGGGCAGAAAACAGCAAATCAAGACCCCCCCCAAACCCCCACCCCGAGATGTGTCCAGCCTTTGCCTTGCAATGGCTGCAGCAACAGTGTGCCCTGGGAGCAGAGACAGGAAACCACCAGCCTGATGAGCAGCTGAACTCATCCAGGTCCCAAGAGGCTTTGGTTCCTCAGTATTGACACCTGTTCTCTTTAATATCTTTAGCAATGATTGGGATGAGGGGATCAAGGGCACCCTCAGCAAGTTTGTATATGACACCAAGTTGGGTGGGAGTGTTGACCTGATTGAAGGTAGGGAGGGTCTACAGAGGGAACTGGACAAGCTAGATCAATGGCCTGAGGCCACTGGGATGAGGTTCAACGTGGCCAAGTGTCAGATCCTGCCCTTGGGTCTCAACAACCCCTGCAAGGCTCCAGGCTTGGGACAGAGTGGCTGGAAACTGCCCAGCAGCAAAGGACCTGGTGGTGCTGGTCAACAGCCAGCTGGAGATGAGCCAGCCTATGCCCAGATGGCTAAGGTGGCCACCAGCATCCTGGCTTATGTCAGCACTGGTGTGGCCAGCAGGAACAGGGAAGGGATCATCCCTCTGGACTTGGCACTGGGAGGCTGCACATCAAATCCTGGGTTCAGTTTTGGGGCCCTCACTCCAAGAAGGACATTAAGGGGCTGGAGCGTGTTCAGAAGGCAACAAAGCTGGGGAAGGGTCTATAGAACTAGTCTTATGAGGGGAAGCTGAGAGACCTGGGGTTGCTGAGCCTAGAGAAAAGGAGGCTCAGGGGAGAACTTCTCACTCTCAACAGTCCCTGAAAGGAGGTTGGAGCCAGGTGGGGTTGGGCTCTTCTCCCAGGGAATAAGTGATAGGACAGGGGGAAATGGCTTCAAGTGTCACCAGGAGAGTTTTAGGTTGGATATTAGGAGAAATGTCTTCCCTGCAAGTGTTGTCAAGGGCTGGCCCAGGCTGCCTAGGGCAGTGGTGGAGTCCCTATCTCAGGGTTCAAAGCTGTGTAGATGTGGTGCTGAGCGACATGGTTTAATGGTGACCTGGCAGTGCTGGACTTGCTGCTCTTAAAAGTCTCCTCCAACCAAGATTATTCTATGATTCTCTCCCTCCACCTGAAGCAAAGATGTGCTGTTTTCCTACCAACTCACTTGCAAAGGTGGCACCGAGTTGGCTCTGCTTTGTGGAAAGGAGGCCAGCCTGGAGGGCCAGAGCGAGCTGATGGGTGACCTAGCTGCAGTAAACAGATTCCAGCACACAAACAGCCCGAGGGGGCTGACTTAGTGGAGGAGATTAAACCAAAGTCCAAGCCAGATTCCTCTGGTGGCAAAGCTTTTCCCTCACGGTTGGCTGATTCTCGTTATATTTAGAGCCAGCTATGCATGTCCCCAGGCTAAGCTCCCTCCAACGTGGGCAGAACAGATAGATCACACCACCCCTGTTCAAGCAGTCCTCAGTTACCCACCCAGTCCTTGGAGGCTCAGGTAAAAGCAGCTCTTCAGTCCCATAGGCAGGAGGATGTTGCTGTGTAAACACCACCACCAAGAAAGGCTGGGTAAATGCCTCTTTATTTGGCTCGCAGCAGGAAGCTCAATTTGTCTCTAATGAGCACTAACACGCTCTCCTGCTATCACTCACAGCAATTACTCCGGACTCACTGGTTGCATACAGAAAGCTGGGATCACCAGCGAACAGCCTGTGCCAGGCAGCAATGCACGGCAATTCCTGATCAACACTATGACCAGGCCACCAAGCTTATAGGAAAAGGTCGCTCAATGGCTTGGTCTGACACGGGAACCTGGGACATGACTTGGGGACATGGAATTTCTTGCCTCCCCTTCATCTTGCAGCACCAGTGACGGGAGATGACTGATGCCAGCTGCAGCGGTGGGTGAGCACACGCTGCCGTACAGCGGAGAGGCAAGTTGGGACCCTCTGCTGGCAGCTGCAACCTTCATGGTGGCTTCCACAGTAGGTTTTGGGGAGACCTGCCAACCCCTGTGGCAAGGGAAATCAATGGCCCTGCATGCGTACAGGCAGGCCATTTGTCTCCCTTCATTTTTTAAGACTTCCTCCCCTAAGATTTTTCTCCTCCTTCATGTGTTCCTGAGCACTGTGTAATGAAAAAGTTCCCGTGGATCACCTGGATCTGCAGAGGAGCAGTACGGACAAAGGATCAGAGGCAGGAGCACATCTCTGGCAAGGAATATTGAGACCCCTTTGCGCTGACAAAGACAAAATTTCTGCCCGTGAATTCTCATGACTGAGGATGATTTAGGACCTGGAGATGGAAAGCAAGATGACTGCTACCCATGATCAGGTGCGTTTCCTTCCCATGCTCTGTGGCACTGCAGGTGAAGCACAAGTGTCACCCCACCACGTGGGCAAGCGGATCAAGGCGTGGCACTGCTGATAGCCCTGGGTGCAGCTGGCTTGAGGAAGATGTGAGAGCTGTAGGTTGAACAGGCAGGGCTAAGAGTAGATCACTGGCACAGGTCTGTAGGTTCATAGACTCTGTGGTCCTGTCTGTCCAAATCCCTGCAAAGCCACTGTCTAGAGGTTCCTGGAGAATGGCTAAAGAGTATTTAAGGAGCTTTCACTGGTCATTCTGCATGTCCAGAACAGCCTCCACTCGTTAACCCCACAGGCACAGCCTCCCGGCAAGCATGGAGATGAGCTGAGCCGGGGTCTTAGCCAATCAAGCAATCAGAATCCTAGAAACATTTTAGGTTGGAAAGAACCTTTAAGATCATCTAGTCCAACCATGAAAAGTGCTCGGAATTGAACAATAAGTATATTTCAGAGGTATTCCCGTTCTCATCTTCAACTGGTCTAAAGGACAGCTCCACTCAAGTAAAAATAATATTTGTTGCTCCAAAAACTACTGAAAATACTAAAATAAAGACTTGTAAATAAGAAAGCAGTTGGAGTTCTCTCCCAGCCTGCCGTCCTATCCCATATCACAAATATGGGCTGTAAAGTCTCATGTGTCCTTATTGACAGCCCAGACAAGGAAGGAGCTACACTGCCAAACGTGTTGCTCTAGTCCACTGGGACTACTTTTTCTGCCTCCCTCTACACATAAAAAAAGGGCACAGTTAAAACTTTGTGAGAACTGCATTTCTCTTTTCCTGAAGTGCTTGGTTGTACCATGTAGCATGCGAAGCCCGGAGTGAATTTGCCTTCAGCCCTGACCCGAAGTCAGACCTGAGCACAACACAACAGGTTAGCACCAGCCCTCCTGCCTGACATTTTTCCTATTAGAGAATTACAGTCAGGGATCCAAAGAATCCTAAATTAATCTTAATATTTATAATGGGCTTCAAAGGAGATGGAACAGAGAAGTCACATATCAAAGGTGGCCGGTGTAACAAGACGGCTTCTTGCAGAAGGCACCATAATTGACGGCACAGTAATTGGAAGAGAGTGATGGCTTCTTGATAGGACAGCTTCTGGGTAAGTAGTGTGGGGTTTTTTGTTACTGATTAGATTATGTTTTATAGCAGAGATATCCCCCAAATTTAAAGCTACCTCAGTTCCTTCTGGTGCTTGCTTTGTCTGAGTAGCACTTGTGCAAATGTGCGGCTGTTGTCATGGCAGTCGGGGCTGGTGGGACCTGTGTGATCCTGGCTGCTCAGTACGCCCTGTGTGGAGAGACTCCCTTTCCAGCTGGTTATTGTTTTCCCAAACTTTACTCAGGGTGCAATCTTTCAGGAAAGACTCTGCACCAAATTGAAAAAATTCTGGACAAAATCTGGGCAAGAGCTGTTTGAAAAAGTTCAGAAGTGTGAACTTTGGGTTTGGGAACTAATGGGGACAAGACAGCAGGTTTGGCCAAGTAACAGCCCCAATGCCACAGAGTGTCTCTGCTTATGAAAACTCTCCTGCATTCAGGTGATATTAAAGCTTTAACATAATAATCATAGTTTACTCTTGCCCAGCCTGTCCCTGCTGTCTCCTGACACATGGGCCAACCCAGCACCGTCTGCTTTCCTTCTCTTTCTCCCACCAAGCTGGGTGGATCAAGGTGGCCGGAAATGAGACATGTCTATCCTGTACTTTCATGGAGTCACTGTTGAGCCTACCCAGCGCAGGAGGAGGATGACTCTGCTTTGCATTCACAACATCTAAAACTTGACTTGCAGAGAATCAATGAAAAGCGTGGCCAGAGAGGAACAGGAGAGGAACTGGGATGAATTGGGCAAAGCTACTGGGAGCTGAGTGGTATCTAAGCTGGAAGCTAGTATAAGAAAAATAGGGGAGGACTGGAAGATGAGGCGGGGCTTGTGTTTCAATGAGTATATATTAAAAAGAATGAAGCTGGAGTAATTCCCTATGATTACACATAGCTCTGAAACAATCAGGAAATACCCAGACAGCAGCAGTAGTGCAGCCCCAGGATCCATCACATGACTGCAGATAACTCTTCTTCTGGCCCCATCTCATTCGCTGCACAAAACAGACCTTCTCTAGGGATCACCCAGGTGCTGAAGGGCACTATTGTCTGTCGGGCCCTACCTCAAATTCAGGAGCAGTTTTGGGCATGGAGCAGGGAAGAGCTACTGGCTGATGTTGGAATGTGGTCATGGGCAGAATGCTGCCTGGAAGCTGTGTCGGTGTCTCCGTGTGCTGCCTTGATAATCATGCACAAAAGATGGTGCTGGTTGTGTGCTGCATTTTCTGATTTACAGGAACATTCCAAATCCATAGCTGCAGCTGAGGCTTTTCCTTTAAGCCCCAAAGGTGCTCTATGGTGGTAAATCTTCTAAAAATTGGTTTGTTTTATAAACCCAGCCCTCAGAATGCACCAACATAGTTACTGTCACCATCACAACCCTCAGTTCTTTGTCTGTACAATGAGGACAACACCAGCCCTTTATCTGGGTGTCTGGAGATAAACTTAGTTTTATACAGCCTCATCTATGCTGGTGATGAATGCCACCAGACAGACTTCTGGAAACGAGTCATTCCTTTTCCCACAGAGGGTGTGAAATGTGGACAGTTGAAAAAGGCATCCTCTCTCAGGACCAGGAATCTGTCTTACATCTGCTGTGAATACCAGGCTGACCAGCAAGCAAGGAGGGGACAATAATGGATGGCATTTGCTCCACCAGAGAGATGGATCAAACCAAGTGGCGTAGGACATGGGCATTAGGAGATGAGGCATAAGGTAGAGGGTTCAAAGATTTTTCTTTCCCAGGACTTCAGAGACAGCAAGAATGTCAGCCCAGTGACCTCTACTCAGAGAGAAGGGGGTGGATGTCTCCATCTCAGTCTAGCACATAATAACATGGTTATCTTTTCCTGGATCTGTTCCTGAAATGTCAACTGTAGTTAACCAAGCCACATGCCTAAACATGCAGAGTTGCTGCCAGCCCCTCATTCAGTCATGACTTTGCTCTCCAGGAGCCATTCTGTGAAGTCCCTGCCTCTAGCCAGGGTCCTTCTGTTGCTTTGAGGCAAATAGAAGCACTGGTGGGTTTATGGTCTGTTGACCTGCACTGCAGCCATTACCCCTTGATCGTTCCAAGATGGGAAGAGTAGAGCATCTTTCCCTTCCACAGCTCAATGCTGTGACTGCCTCTCATACTGGAGTTGCCATTCGACTTCCCTGGTGGGACATTTGCCAGTGACCGACTGCCAGCCTTGTGACAGCCTTGTGCTTTGTGACACTGTCTGAGTCACACAGCTCACCAAGCCATACTTCTCCTGCTGACATAGAAAGCTGTGTGGACCAGAGTAGTCCTCTTCTTGTTAAAGGCCAAAACCAAGGTGGAAAAACTGGAATGCTGCTAAGACCATTTGTCTGAGTCTGTGATAAAAGTGTGGACATGATTCAGGAGTCAGCACAGGAGCACCAGGTTGGTTGATAGGGTCACAAAAGCTTTCCAGTGATCTTAGGTGCTAGTGTGGGCAAATCCAACCTTCATTGTCCTGAAAGCACGACCTAGTTATTCTTCTTCCATTTCCCACTACAGCTTGGAATAGAAACCTCTGTGTAATATTTCACTCTCCTTTGAAGACTCTCCAAATGAAACAATGCTAGATAGGTCAGCTCCTGGCAGATCAGCCTGCAGCACAGAACCTCCTGACTTCCCAGCACAGTGCTGGATCTAC
Source organism: Eurystomus gularis (assembly GCA_013400335.1). NCBI lineage: Eukaryota > Metazoa > Chordata > Aves > Coraciiformes > Coraciidae > Eurystomus > Eurystomus gularis. The sequence continues at coordinate 550,131 of VZZY01020785.1, forward strand.
AAATCCCAAAGGTGTGGCTGAGCCAAGTGCTCCCCTATGCTTGATCATTGCTTTCATGGCAGGTGCAGCAATGACCAAAGGTGCCCATACAAATCTAAGCTGTTCTCACAACAGTTCTTCTCCCAGGCTCCTTTAGTCTCCTACAGCTGCCACTAACACAGAAGATGGGTGAAGTCATGAGTAAGGGGTCAGTAACCCAAGGCCCAGTGTTTTGAAGGCAGCTTGGTGGAGCAGACCTGGCAGCTGAAGCAGGAGAGCTACTCCTTGTTGGGAAACATTGGGGATCTGAAGGGCCTGGGTAATCGCATCTAGCTAGAGAGGAAGTATGGTGCCTGGGAGACCTTGCTGGTGGAAGCTGGAACAATGCAGTTGCCATTCAACTGCTAAATATGTCAGAATTAGATGTCCCAATGAAGAAAAGAAATTCCCCCTATGGGCCTCCCCAGCGGACAACTGGTATTAGACACCTATTGCAGCTTGCACTGACACATCTAACTGCCAGCTACTGAAGCAGAAACAGATGAATCCTGGCCTGAAAGGACCGAGGTAGCTCCTGAGCTTTGCAGCAGAGAAGCAGAATTTTGATCACTGCAGGCACCTCAGCCCAACACATAACTCTACAAAAGCCCTGAGCAGATCCAGCTCCTAAGGAGCTCTGAAGCAGCAGTTTGGCACTAAATCTTCTGAAAGACCATGAAGTCAGCACCCAGCCAATTTCTGACCTGATAAATTCTTGCATCAAGCAAGAAGAGGTGGTAAGATGAGCAAAAAAAACCTTCCCATCCATGTTTGGATAGCAAAATGGACACATGCTGCAAATCGCCTGTGAGATTGGTCCTCTGACCTCCTCCAGATCTCCCACAGCAACCCTGTGTGGTCCTGCAGAGCTGAGGTGCACTGCTCCGTTGGCAGATGCTAAGCTTTGTCAGCAGCCCCGGGTTTGAATTAAAATAAACAGAAAGTGCTTCCCAAACCTAGAGACAGAAAAGGAGAGCTGCTACCTGGCACCGTGACAGGGAGGGAAATGGGGAACTGCAGCGTATTCCCAGTCTGCTCCTGACTCACTCTGTGACTGGGGTGAGTCACTTCCGAAGGTCTCTCCTTCCAGTGTCCTCTCTGCTCTGCAGGGAATGGTAAAGCTCCCAAAGGCTTTTGCAAAGTTCCATTAATTAATAAATGCCTTTAAGTGCGTTACTGCCTGGGAGGCAAAGCCTCATGGAAACAGATCCCTCCTTCATGGGCAGAAAACACTTCCAGGTTTGAAGGGAGCTTCAACTCACAGAAGAGCTCACCAAGTTGTAGGTTTTGTCTATGAAAATAGCTGAGAGAAAGGTGGAGTCCTGGTCAAAAAAATTACTGTGGCAATAAGACTTAGCATTTATCACAGCAAGAAACACCACCCATCTGGTCTCTACTTGATGCTTTGTTCCAGTGATAGTCTATCCGGCTTCAGCTTTCATCAGCTGGTTCTTCTGATGCTGGATTAAAGAGCTCTTCAATACCCTACGCTTTCACTCCTTAAAAATGCTTATACCTAGTGACCAACTCACCTCTCAGCCTCTCACCACGAACTAAAATGCTGAGCTTTGTAAAAACTTCACTAAGAAGCATTTCCCCAACTCAATTTTGAGCTGGACTGTTTCTCCACTAAGGCATCTATATCCATCCCAGAAGCCCTGCTCCAGTTCCTGCAGGTCTGATTTAATTTGCTTCATTACGGCACGTTCTGTTCAAAAGACCCAGCCCACCCTTGACTTAGAACTTCCCTCTTTTGTTGCTCTTTGCATCTCACACTCTCTGTGTCTCCTGAAACTTTTAGCAGCAACCATTTAATCTTTATTTTTGGATTGCTGAGCTCAGTGCTGAAAAGTGTGTGGTCTCATGCTAAGTTCTGCCAAAAGCCACTTGCAACAGCTCTTCAGAGGGTGAAACCCACTGAAACCCACTCTTTGAGATCTGCCAGTTCCCCTCTGCTGCACCCCTTTAACATCAGCTTTCTCAAGGGTGTGCTGTGATAAAAATCTTGGTCGGATTGTCAAGCAGCACATGACCCAGTACAGTAGCAAATGCTAAATGCATGGCATCTACATGTCAACCTTGCCAGCCCAAACTGTAAGAACATTAGAGAATTCATTCGAGTTTGTTAGACAAGATCTGCTTTTCTTAAACCGATGCTGAAAGGTGTTAATTATCCTGCCGTCCTTTAATTCTTCATCATTTTTCAACACCTTTCCAAGGCAACAGGGAGCAGTGCTAATCCCTAGGTTTGGGAAACTTTCCCATATGTTCTGCTGGGACAGCAGGTGAACTGCTGGGAAGATGTGACCGATGGAGTGGCCACCCCTCCCACTTGGACTTCTGTCCTCTTTCAGACTTACGGTGTCTTTGGGGTCTCCCAGCAGAGTTTCTGAATTTTGCCTTTCAAGCAGTGGACACAGTCCTGTCTTTTTTCACCTGTGAGGATCTTATCCTTCCCAGACAAAAGGATTGCTGCTTTGCCTTCCATCAGCTCTGGCTCTGCTCTGTGCCAACCCTGCTGTGAGGAGCTGATCTCAGGACCCTGCTGTAGAAGTGACCTGTGACCAAGCTTTCTCCATCAAGGAAAAGAAACAGCTGGCAAAATCCAGCTCTATCGTTCCTCAGGTAACCCCATACCCATACCACCATGCCCATCCTCAAGTCCTTCCAGAGAAAGGTCTTTTGTTTGACAGACCTCCTGCCCACAACTGGGTTTGCCCTTTCTGTGCTCTGTTGCCTCTGGGTCCTCAGTGAGAAAACTTGCTGGATCATGGGGACCTGCTCAACTTGTCCCTGTCCCACCAGGCAGGTCTGCCAGAACAGCTCTGTACAACATTCCCCAGCGAGGTGAGGTGGGGCCTTCATCACCACACCTTCCCCCAGACGACATGGGAATGACTTGTGCCATGCTCTGACTAGGTGGGTGCCAGCAGAGGGACCACTGCGACCTGCTGTGCAGCCTGGGGAGATGCCTGCTGCAGTACCCAGGAACAAGGCACCAGCTTCGATAGCCTGCACTGAGGTGGGGCAGGTGCTCACTCTCTTCCATGACATTCACCAAAGTGGATGTCACCAGTCACACATGTGAAGTCATACCATGAATGGCATGGACCTCATCTGGGGTGCTGCCAGGCTGCCCAGGCCACTGGAGACATCTCTCTGGGCCACCACCAGACGTCCTGCAGAGATTACTCAGTGGGGCCAGTGAAGACAGCTTGAATGAAAGCTGGCTAGCAGAGCATCAGCTCTTCACTGAAGTGCTGAAATGAGTTATTACAGGAATTGGAAAGAGCTGGATTTATTGTCCTTTGGGGTAAGAATTGGTTCCAGCTTCATCTCAGTCATCACTGGCTCTCAACTTCATAAATCCTGCTGTTCTCTTCAACACCTTTTATGGGAAGTGGAGAAACGAGCTAATTCCCCATTGCTCCCTCCCTGCTTATTAGTGCTACAAAAGATTGGATAATTATGAATAGAACTGCCAGGCAAAATGAAACTTCTCCCTTAAAAATGCATTTTAATTAACTCTGCTGGGTTCACACATTTCTTAGGAAGTGATGATGCTGACTCCGAGCTCTGCTTTTCTAGAGATAGGAGACCCCCAAGCACTAACCTGGCTAAAGGGCACAAAAGGGCTTTGTCTTCCCGCTGGACCTACCCTGGAGGATGACTGTCTTCTCTTGGTGGTAGTGGTGTGTTACTCCTCAACGCTTGTTTAATCTATTTAAGCTGAGCAGCAAAGCACCAGAAATCTATGCCTGAGGAGAGACTGAAGAGAAGAGCCTGGGGCTTGGTAGGTGAGTGATGATGATGTTATCACATCTGCTCTGCAGCATGGGAACGTGGGAAGGATCCCTGGGACATTAGCCCTGTGATGTTATCTCAGGAGCCCTCCTCTGAAGCTCAGTGCCAGAGCTGCAAGGTGGCAGAGAAGGGACAGGGCAGAGACAACTGGATGAGGAGAGCTTCTTCCAGAGTCCTGGGGCACAGGGACGGGCTGGCAGCAGCTCCTGCCCGCCCTCCTTCATCCACCCCTGGTGCGGGGCTGTGAAAGGGTGCTGAAGCCTCAACAATTTTTATTCCCAGCAATCCTCCTAATTACCAGCTACCACCTTTTTAATGTAAGCAAATTTGCATAACGCTGAAGGCCAATTAATATGAAAATGGAGATATAAAATTTGACATTTCCTCCACAGAAAAGCAAGAGAAAAAAACCCCCACCGCATTTCCCAGCTAGACACAGTAGTTAGACACCCCAGACTCTGAGCCGGTAGGAATGAAGATGCCGTTTCAGCCTCCGTGGTGGTGGTGGTGGGGGCTGTTTAATGAGGATCATGCTCTGGCCTCCTTGACACCTCTCACACCGCAGAGTGACGGGAAGCTCCTGCATGTGCAGTATCACCAACAGCAACAGCAAAGCCCCTGCTGAAGCCCCCAGCACGATGGGACATTTCCCGAGTTCTGACTTTGCAATACAAGGCTTCCTAGAGGGAGGATGACTCATGGCTTATGAATGCAAAATTAAAGAAGGGCAACTTTAAAATAAACCCTTATAGGCTCGCATGACAAAATTTTACAGCAAATAGCAATGTCTCGCTTCTCCCTCTGCTATTTTCTTGCAGGATGATGAAATGCAGTAGATAAACATATGTAAAAATAATGACTCTTCCAGACCTCGTAGCATTCATTTTAATAGCTGCTATTTAACTACACACAGAAATATAGATATCTACCTTTCAAACGCTGGTTACAAAGATTGGGAAGGCTGCCAAGAAAACAGCCTTTTTCTTTTTTCCCCAATAGATATCAAAAAAGAAACAATTTCTATGTTGAAATTGCCTTTATTTTTTAATCCATAAATATTTGTTACTGACAAAAGTGGAAAAATCCTTAAGACTCTAAATTTTACTAAACTGATAATATTTTTGTTTACAGTACATACAGAATGTGCTTTTACAGGTAAGTATAACAACAAGAATAATACGGAGAAAAACAGTCAAATACTGCTCGTCTTGAAGCTTGTTTAATGGTTAACCAAGAGTCTGTGCAAAGTTACGGATACAAATGTACTTCCTCTTCAGTACTACTGGATAATAAACATGGAATCCATAAACTGGGCTAAAGCACAAAAATATCCACTTAACCCCTCTTAGGAAATATTGTCCCCCAAACTAAAAATATTACAGTAAGAAGTGTCTTTCTCAGAGCCAAGAAATTCTTGCTACAAAAATGTCTAACGGGTTTGCCGACAGAAGGTCAGGAGCTGTTACGAAGCACATGGGCAGAGGGTCAGGGTGGGATCACGTCTCCCTGCAGCGGAGGTGGTGGGGATGGAGACCTCCTGGACGTTGCGCGGTCACGGCCGAGACACGGGACACTTCACTCACTTTCGAGAGCAAAGATCTCTTTCAGATTCACGTTAACGTGCTCCAACAGGATTGTTCAGCTCTCCCCTTGCCCCCTGGGCTGCCAGGAGGTGAAGCGTAGGTTGGTTTTCCCAGCTGGGTGAGGGCACCTCCTTGAACCAGCTAAGAGAGGCTGGGGACAATACCTTCTCCCATCCACTTATGGACATACAACACAGAAGTGGCTGCTCTCTAAGAAGCAGCCCCAACACAGGCTTATTGCTAACAACACTTTTAATTAAAATATTTAAGCCCCTTTCCCACATAATTCCCCTACTAACTTTTCACTCGTTTGAAATATACTTGACCACGAGATCTGGATGTGTTAAATATATTTCAGCAGAGTCCCTCCACTAATCTGAAACAAAACTAAGACAAACTGTCTCTCCATCACATCAACTGAAGATGGCAAATTGATCACAAATTAGAACACTTACTTCAAATACAATTAAAGTTACCCTGTTTCATGATGATTTTGTTTGTTGTTGCGGAGGAAGATGAAGACATCTTCCCAGCTACCAGGAACTACTCATCTCTTACAAACACTTGATGCCAGGCTCTTGCGGATTCCTGGTGGGAATGCTTCTGATAGACACAAGAACAGAAATACGCATGCGGGAAGCCCAGGTTCATGGGACCAGCTTTGCAGAACAGGAGACAGAAATCAAATCTAGGCCAGGAAAGGAGGGCTTATTCCCGGGTAAGTGTCCCTGTTTCTTCCCACCCACCCACGCACCCCCATTCCCAAGTAACAGATCATCATTTATAAAAGGAACATTAAAACATTGAAAAATATTTCATTTTTCCTTAAAACGTGATTCACCGGCATTAGAAGACTTTTATGACAAAATTTCCATTCCAAGTGGTGATCTGTGAGGTTCATTAAAAATGGTTTTCCACATTGCAAAGGGATTCAATATCGTTTGGAAGCTTAGGTTGGTACAGGGTCATTGGAACTCGACGTTTGCATTGGGCAGCACGTATGTGCCTGTCTCAACGTGTTTGCGTGTATACACACACACACACGTACGCGTGTATACACACACACATACGCGTACCTGTGTTAACGACGGGGTTGTATAAAATCCAGGGCAGCTCACTACTACGTGTTGCTGCTCGGGGAATGCGAATAATTATCAGTTTCTAGGAAATCAGATAAACTTCTCTACGTCACCCTCCCCCAGTCCCTGCACATGCACTCTGGGAACTGGACACTCCACAGATGTGTGTTTCCACCTGTGGGTTGGAGAAAAAGACAGATCAATTCTTCAGAATATATCAGATTAATCAAGGCAGGTTATACTTTACTGTACAGAGGAATGTGACTGCTTCCGGCTTTTCTCCTGAGTACAGAATGCTGTGGTGACCAGACACGAGGAGAAGAAAGCAGAAAGGTCAAAGTGCAGGTAAGAGCACTCCTTTGAGCTGCTGCCTGCGAGGGACCCTGCCCAGGAGGAGAGCACTGGGACATCTGGGGAACACACACCCCCACCCACCCCAGTGCTCTCATTCCGGACAGACATTGGATTGCAACACATCAGACATGATGTGGCAGGACAATGGTGACAAACAATAGTAATAAAAATGCTTTGCTGCTCTACAGTGTCTATTGTGAGAGGGTCTCAAAGCACTTCATAGACATTATGGTGTGAGCCCTCATAATGCCTCTGTGGAATAGGAAAGTGTTACCATTATCATCATGTATTGCCCACGGGGAACCAAAGTGCTGGGGACCAGGCTGTGGATCATGACACCCAGTCCTGGACCAAGTGTCCTCTCAGTGATGAACTCTCAGAATGAGGAATAAGTTAAAAAATGACAGAAGAACACCTGTGTGTGCTAAAATGCTACTTCTCTAGCTACCAACCCATTCCAGCACACAAAGCAAGCCACAGGAAAACATGGTGGTCATCCAGGACATGGTGCCTTTCCAAGGAAATTTGCTGAAAATTTTCGGTGGTGGTGGTGGAGTCCCTGCAGAGATTTGGCCTAGAAAGGCTTTTTTATGGTTCTTGTGGGACACATCTCCTTGAAACAGTTGAGTGGGTGGAAAAGATGAGAAAACGGACCTAAGATTTCTTTGGAAGTTTATTGCCCAAGTTCACAGAGGGCCTGTGATATCTGTCAGTCAGAATAAGAGAAGGCTCTGAGGTCAAATGGCCTGGAGCACAACACAGCATCTGCACAGGCTACTTGAATGAAAAATTTCCATATTTGCATCTGGTCCAGCAGCTTCTTAGTTCCCAAATGGAACATTTAGACAAAGACTAGAGCTTGAGACATACAGCTATGGAAATGAAAAGAGAGGAGTGTTCACCTACCCGTGGCCTCACATGGTCACCTCTGCTCTTCCAGCTCTGCCACCTCAACTCCTGGAGACTCTAGGGTGGACTCTCCTCTCCCACAGTGTTCATATCCCCCTGCTTGTAGAAGGGAAGATCCTGGCTTTGCTTGGGCCAAGAGACAATGGAAGAGCCCCAGAACCTCAGCAGGGACTACCTCCCCATCAGCCATGTGCATTTCTCTTCTCTTCAAAGAGTCAAAAGCTTCGGTCTGTGGGAAGGTTGGCAAGGGCAATATTTTCACAGGGATTGCCTTCTGTGAAGAAATATCCAGTGACTGAGCTGAGGAGCTTGGAGGTAGTCAGGGGAGAGAAGTGTCCATTAAGAGATGGTATGAGGTGTGAGCCTTTTCTCCCTCATCCCTCCTATGCCGTGAACTGCCACCCTGATCCATAGACAATTCCGGTTGTTGCCCTGAATGATTTTGTCCAAGGCTACATGGTAATGACTATCTGAACCATGGAGACTCTATTTATTCTTTCTCAGCTCAGTTTCCGTCAAACAAAGCCCCAGTACTTCTCACAGATGGGGAGTCCTTTCTAAACACAGTCTCCACCAGGCAGGGTAGAAGAAAGCTCACGAACTAGAACCAGCAGCCCCAGGACAGCCTGGGAAAGAGAAAGGTCACATGGCCACCCCACTGAGATCTACCTCTAAATCCCACCAGGGCAAGATGGCATCTCCTCCTGCCTACTCTGCACCAGGAAAACCTGGTGCTGCATCATAAGCCTCCACACGAGACTCAAGTTCACAACAACCTACAATCATTGTATGCTACAGGACCAATATGTTGAGCTGGGAACATCATTAAGGCCAGGAGGTGGGAGGTATTTGAGGGCGGGGAGAAGGGCAGAGCCAGTTTAAATGAAGTTTAGTGAAGAGTCATGTAGGAAAAGCCTCAGTGTGGGAATATAGGACACGGAGAGAGAAGTGCTGTATGGGAATGTGTCCACATCCTGAAGTCAGTTGTGGTTTCACCTGGAGGAGGGAGCGTGCCGGCCCTTCGGATTGGCAGCATGAGTGTGTGCATGGGCTTTGAGTGCACACCAGGGACAGTGAGTGCTGGAGAGTGTCCAGCACTAACAGTTACAGCACTGGGTCTCGCTGGCCTTCAAAACCTCTGGGACCTTTTCCTGTCCACAGAAGTATTTCCCAGTGTGAGTTAGTTCTACAGAATTTGATACCAATGCAAATACAAGGGGAGAAAAAAAACCACAAATAAAAACAAACCCCCAAATCAACAAAAACCCAAAGCAATGCTCAATCTGGCTAGAAAGTCAAAGATAAAACCCTCACGAATTCTGGACCCACGAGTCTATGTTTTAAAGATTTTACAAATATACAGTACCTAATTAGTATTATATCAGATATACAACATGCCCATTTATTATAATGATGCTGGTTATATAATTGATATGCATGAAATGTAACTGTCCTCATGGCTAGGACTGGTACTCGGTGGAACTGGAATTTGGAAGGTTTTCTTGGGGGGCCATTACATGGAGAGAAAATGACGGAAAATTACCGACCTGCTTTTCTGTAGACAGACACCCTCAGCTTCGTGCTTCTGCTAAGGGCTAGAAAAATATTTGCTACATATGGAGTTCTAGGTTGTAACTGAGAGGAGAAAATATGTTCAGAAACAGGGGAACTGGGCCCGTGGAAAATGTTACCAGGCAAATAAACTTCAGGGAGAAATCCAGGCTCTGTGAACCATGTGGTAGCCTGGCCTTGCAGGGTCTCAGCAGAGCCAGGACTTCCCCCAGCACAGGTCAGTGGTGCGAAGCTGAACGAATTCTGGTGCTCTAGGTTCAGCAGTGGTGAGAAGCTGGAGGAAGAGAAATCCTAGTCCTCCTTCCTATTTACATGTTGGAGACACCAAGATACTAGAATGAGTGGAGAAAAGGGTCTAACAAGCATTTCAGCATATTTGTGCTTATTGAACACGTCAACCCCACTACTTCCTACACTGAGAGAGCAGGCGATTTGTAGGCACTAGTATATTTTTTTATCTTATGAGTATATTTAATATAAACTAAAACTTCATTTCTGAGCCAGGCTATTCTTGTCCCTAGATCTGCCAGTCCCCTAGGAAAGACTGCCCTTGAATTCACTCCAAGGGTGAGGAAGAACAGATGTATGGGTCTGGCTGACGTTGAGCGGTCTGGAGGTGATGTCCAGCAGCCAGAAGCTTACCTACTTGCTACAGAAAGGCCAAACATGAAGGCTGGTGTGAGGAGTGAGAACAGGGCCCCTTCCTGCCAGGATGAGGTGCTGCATTTCCTCCTCCCTGTCATGGGCTGCATGTGACTGCTTCTGCTTGTAGCAACTGAAAAGTCCTAAGTTCATAAAAACAATGAGATAATGCAGGTGAGCCCTTGGAAGGAGCCATCTACTACCATGGCTTTCTTTGACAGAAACTGATGCACATCAGGAAATTTCCTCTATTACCCCTCACTATCGTCTGCTTGCTTGCTCGAGTTCTTCTCATGTCACTGATGAAGGGGTGGCTTTAAAAACAACAGGGTGGACGGGACTGTCAGAGAAGTCCTTTCAGACACTGAGTTATTAGAGGTTACCTTGGCCTATAAGGCCACTGCAATGTGGGGTGCTGTGGCCACCCCAGTCCTTAATGAGTATCTACAATGCACGAGGTCATATCAAACAGTCACCTCTGTTTTGCTCGCTGTGCGGTAGTGGTGGTGGTGTCCTGGGATATAATGCAGTTGTTCTACCGTGTTGTGCCGTCGGGAGGCGAACGCCTGGCGCTTGGCGGAGGTTGGGTTCATACCTAAGGTATTGTACAAGTTATTTGAGGCACTAGGATGGGAGTGCATTTTTGTCATCCTGTAGCGATCCAAGACAGGCGTTGATACAAAGACATCTGTGTGTGACAGTGCTCGCGACATAGACTGCTCGGGGTACCCTGACCGCTCTGGGGAGAGCAGGGGGTCTTGGGAGTGGAGGCGTTCTGCAGACAGAAGCTGCTCGTCTGAGAGGATCCGTTCATAGGACATGCTAAACTCCTCGGGCATGATCCTCTCAGGAGACAGCACTCTGTCCTGGGACATGGCCCTGATGGGACGGCGGGGCCTGTCCCTGTGGTTGGTCTGTTGAGACATTTTGATGACGTTGATAGGGAGGGTGCCCCGGGCTGCCAGGTCGGGCAGATGTCTCCTCCTCATGTAGTATTCATCAGCCTCTTTGTCAGCTGTGGGAAAGGAAAGGGAACAGTTAAAAACGTCAGAGCGTTGTCCCACGGGGTGGAAAGGGGCTATGTACAAGACACAGCCTTGGAACAGCCTCCTGGTGAGACCCAAGAGACCATCTACCAGCATCAGGATCTTGGCATGGACGTCCATGTCAGGATGCTGCCTGTCAGAGAGATGCCATGGCCTTCTGGCAGACAGAGAGAGTTATAATTGCATGCAGAGAGGTGGAAGTCCCTGTGCAATGCATCACACCTTCTCGCACCATGACACAACAGACTCCATATGCTGTCAAGTCCACACTGTTGGCATCACATGATTTACACAAACAACGAGTTATGAGAAATTATCAAATGTCACCTTCACAATACACTTATAAAGAAAGGACACGGAAGGTGAGCCGAGGCAAGTTCCCCATTTGAGGAACTCGTATCTTGTTTCTGGCCTCAGATGTGGATGTGCTCTGGAATCTACAGGTGACCCCATAACATTTTTTATTACTATTTTTGAATATTTGTAAATGTGATCACAAAGCAGGTTTGGTGGGCATGGGATGCTCTCTCTGAGACACTGAATCATCTGCCCATGGTTTCATTTTCCATTTTTTCAAACAGCTTGGCTGATATAATAGAACTTAGTCCATGGAACACTTCTTGTTCAGTTTATGTCTTCTGTGTCTTAAATTATCTCTTTGCTGCTTGGAAACTCAGCACACACCCCCCCACACACCCCCTCCTCTTTTCGGCTTTCAGAGAAATGCCTCATACTCAGAAATGATGTTGGCTACTGCAGATGTAGCTTGATATAGTGCTTTAATCCTACAGCAGCTGGAATGATCTGACTCAACCAACTTGTAATTTGAAGAAGCAACTTCACATTTATTTTAGATTAAAAAAAACCCCAGCAACAGAAACACAAAAACTTTGTGGTAAACCCATCTGATGCTCATATGCCTTAAACTGGGGTCCTGGGGTTATTACCTACCTGGAAAGAGAATTAGTCCTTGGGCTTCAAGCCCAGCACAGCTTGTGAACTGCCATGATGTGTCTGTGGCTGCAGGGGTGGAAACCTCAGAACACTGGTCCCTTACCAGAAGTACACTGTTGTAAGTGGAAGAGCACAGTGCTGGCCTCCACGGGTCAGGGGATGGAGGCATGTTTAATGCTCAACACTGATCATCTGTATGAGCCTTCTTCACCATTTATTTGTCTGAGAATTTTTCTTTATGTGTCTTGATGTGTGTACTTTGGGAAGTCCAAAAGTACTTCCCATCCTTTCTGGCTCATAAGTGACCTCAGAAGACACCAGAGTGGGACGCATCTCAGAAACCTGGCAGGCAGCCATCCTCTCCTTGGAGAAGACAGCACAACATCCAGTTGTGTGCAGGAAGGGAATACCTCATGCAAAGGTAAAGCAAATTTCTCCACCTTACAGAAGAAACAAGGTTTTTTGCAAAGTAACCGGACAAGAGCAGCCTGGCAGAGATACTGCAGAGCTGGGAATGCACACGCGTGACCCAGTAACGCTCTTTGACTACTAGCCTTGAGTCAAGTGTTGATGGGAAAAGACATCATTTCCTATATGTCCTGCCCAACTCCTGGAACCTGTCATAAAATTCCTTTGGAAAGCCTTTTAAAGACATCTACACGTCTTTTAAATCCATCCAGGGAAAGGAACTCCACCACTGCCCTGGGCAGCCTGAGCCAAGGCTTTCAGTGAAGAAATTTTTCCTCATGTCCAACCTAAACCTCCCCTGGTGCAACTTGAGGCCATTTCCTCCTGTCCTATCACTTGTTACTCAGGAGAAGAGCCCAACCCCACCTCACTCCAACCTCCTTTCAGGGAGTTGTAGAGAGGGAGAAGGTCTCCCCTGAGCCTCCTTTTCTCCAGGCTCAACAATTCCAGGTCCCTCAGCTGCTCCCCACAAGATGTTCTCTAGACCCACCAACTTCATTGCCCTTCTCTGAGCATGTTCCAGCCCCTCAATGTCCTTCTTGGAGACAGTGGCCTAAAACTGACCCCAGGATTCAAGGGGCAGCCTCCCCAGTGCCCAGTCCAGAGGGATGATTCCTGCCCTAGTCCTGCTGGCCACACTGGTGCCAGGATACTGGTGGCCTTCTTGGCCACCTGGGCACACTGCTGGCTCACATTCAGGCAGCTATTCAGTAGTAGATGATGGGAAAGTATCAGATGGTCAAAGAAGAAAATGTCACATATATGGAGTTTCTACGGATGTTTGACTGATAGGAAAGCTCTGCTGCAGAGCTCTGGGCAGTCACAAGGAGGGTGAGGTAGATGATGCCACTTCCAACGCCTAGACTCGCTGTAGGCATTCAACAGACCTAGTAGTTAAATATGGTGTGGAAATTTCCTATTTCCTCTGACATAGCCCTAAATCTGTAGGTTTTATGCTCCACATCGGAAACGAAGACAATTCATGGATGGCCCATAAGCAGGGGTTTTTCAGAGGAAATGTCAGTGCCTTATGATACGTCATTGGTGCTGACAACATCCTAGAAATTTGCTCGCAAGGCAACAGTTACACATTGGTGCCTTAAGGTCTTCAGTCAAGCCCTGGAGTGCTGCAAGCACCCTGTGCTAGATGCCCTCACTCACTGATTTTGTCATCTCCTCTCCCACACGTTCAGCACTCTCTTCAATATCCCCTGGACCCTGCTCCTCATGGTCCTGCGAACAGCTCACATAACCAGAAGATTGGTGCAGAGGGTGGTTGATCCCCCCGTCTCGGCATCCAAACAGTACAAGGTGAAAACGTGTGTTGAAATGCACAGCCCATTGGCACCACTGTTGGTGCCAACCTCTTCTTTACCACCTACACACCACTGAGGTGTGAGGATTACCCAGAGCTCTCCTGCACTGGCACGCTTGCTGCTGATGAGATTTGCTCTCCATAGAATCTATTGTAGGAATGAGTCTTTTTTTTGCAATCAGAATCTTCTTGGAAGAGCATCTCATTGCAAATGTCAGACAGCAGCTCCCCGGGCCTCAAACTCTTGTGTCTTTAAAAATCACCTTCTAGGAAGCCTGTGAAAGACCGAGGATATTCCATATGGCCACAGTAATTTTAGACGTTTTTGTTCTATAATGTGACCACAGACAGACTTGCACACGCTTAGTGTGCACAGGCTTGATAACAATGCTTGAGGCTGGGTGCAGAACAGGAGCTAAGCTCTGGCACTTGGCCTCTGCTCTGGGTGAGAGAAGTTCCACAGGATTTGCCAAGGTCACTCTAAATAGATGTAATTAAAGCAGAGAACATCCCAAATGGAGATGTGCTTGGATGCTCACTCCTGGCTGTGGTAATTGCCAGCAGGAGTTAAACCAGCTTTTGTGAGTTTTACAGTGGTCTGCTAGTGAGGCAGTAGAATCACATGTAGGTGTTGGCACAGCTACTCCAGGAACGTCTTCAGGTGTAGACAAACTTCACATCTCCATCCCAAAGGAATCAGAGCCGAAATGGCAGTTTCCTGCGAATAACAAGCTGGTTTAAGCAGGCATTAGACAGACATTTAACAGGCTGTTGCCTCTGAAAGGTGATGTCAGTTCAGCGGTGTTGCAGAACCAGCAGTGGAGAACGTAGCTTGAGGAGAGGCTGGGCATGCTGTATCACAGGTGTCTCTTTGTGCCGAGGGAGAAGCTCAGCACAGCTCCGTAACCACAGCACTTCTGCACCCAGGGAAAGCGATGAAACGAACACAGCTCCAGGCTTTCGACATGGGAGGCACCAGGTGCTTCACCCAGTGCATGGGAACTGTGGACATCTTGTTGCAGAGTTTGCTAAAATCAAAATGTCTGCAGGACCTGAAGCCATCCGCTCTGATTCATCTCATCCTCATTGCACCAACAAGTTCACTGGGATAGTGAGGCTCTGATGCTGCTGTCCCTTATCTTTTCATCAATGCTCGTATGATAATGGACATTTGTAATTTTAGGCAAAATAAAACTACAATCAAGTATGTTTCTCCCTCATGGATGTGCTTAAAAATTCAAAAATGTGCCCTAAGTGGATTCTAAAAGGCCAGAAATGATGAGCAGGCAGAAAGGAATCACAGGTGTATTGATTGACAGAAATGTCTCCTTTTTTTTAAGTCAATCTCATACTTCTGGGGCTTCACTCATGTTTTTCAAACATTTGGAGTGGAATTACTGGAATTCACATTTGCTGCACAATTTCTGGGCTTTTTTCATTGGCTTGTTTTGGGTTTTTGGTTTGTTGTTGTTGTTTGGGGTTTTTTTTCCCCTGCTCTTTCTTTCCTCCTTTAGCAGTTTCTAGAACATTGTCCAGGGCTGATCTCACCAAACATCAAGAGTGATTGTGTCCTTCACCTGACCTGGATTTAGGACAAGCCGATTTGCCCTCAGATAGCTTTTTTTCCTTCCCCTTTGGAGGGAGAGCCCCACATGAGTCACCTCAACGTGACTAAGAAGGCATCACAGAAAGGCAGAGCACAGCTCCTCTGACACTGTAAATGAAGAGGAACATTTGTGGCCTTCTGAGAAGACAATGTGGAAAAGCCAAGGATACTTCTTCCCATGGTCTTATGCTAACGTGTTTAAAGTATGTGCATCCATATATGTATGTAAGGCCATCGCAGTAATTTCTTTGATTTTCCTAAAGGTAATTTCTTTGCTTTTCTTTTCTCTGCAGTTCCAGTGTGTTTCCTCTTTGGGCTTGTCTCTCTGCTTTTATTGGTTCCAGCATTTTCAAGCTGCCTAGGCATTTGTGATGATTCTTCAGCCAATACCAAGTGGTTTACTACGCCTGAAAACATCAGCTTCCTTCCTGACTGACCTGTCTCACTTAGCTGGAAACAGCAATTCCCTGGAGCACAGGGCAGGACAGAATTAATAGGGCTGCTCTTGCTCAGCTGCATATTCCCACATCCACCCACTCAACCACCCACCCACCCACCCCTGCTCCCATGTGCCATGGCAGGGCTGCCAGGGCAAAGCTGGCATAGGGCTTCCCATGGAGGTGGTACCCTGACCCTCAGAGATCCTCCTGCCTGGCTTCACAGATAGCAACACCAGATGGGTTTCTTGTTTGTGTGTTGAAGTAAGAGCTAGGGAGGTAAACAGCCATGGAAGCATGCTTCCTGGGACCTGGTTTTGGCTGGCTTCTATGCAGCCAGTAACCTGTTCCCTACTGCTCCTACAAGGCCTGGACCATCTTCAAGCCCTTACTCTGGAAGAGGAAGAAACCATGGTGCTGCTTTCTCAGTCAAATGCCAGCAGAGGTGCCCTGCAAACCCTGTGGTGAGGAGCTCCCCTCCCCAAGCTGGGCACATTCCCCAGGGACGCACAGGTGCGGGCAGCAGATATAGCTCATCTCTTCCTTGCTGCGCCACTTAGATGAGTGTCCTAAAGTGGGACGTCCTTCATTAAGCTCTAGGCATCAAAATTAAGGCTTGTTATCCAGCAAAGAGCTAGGTATCTTACCAGAGGAACTCAGGTGTCAACGAGAGTCTGGGACATTCAGAGGGTTCATATGGAGAGGATTGTCCTCCACTGATTATAGAGATGCCTGCATCAAATGCACAGACAAGATGCCTGATTGCTGGATGGCTAAAGTAGGGTAAGATCCAGGTGGATCTGGCCATACCCTTGCTGAGCTCTGTCTCCTCATCTCTGGCAAGGAGGTACTAAATATTATTTATTCCTGGATTATTCAGTTTAGAAGTTCTTGGGCAGAAAACTGTCTTTCACTATCTGTTGTCTCTGCTATCTGTTGGAAAATAAGTGGCCTTTAGCTGTCTGGTGAGCCTGAAGAAACCCAGACAAATAGCTGAAACATTAAAAAAGCATCTAATTACTTTTGTTTTACTCAAAGTATTATGCTTGTTAATGCGCTCTTCACAACACTTATTTTTTTTTTTTAACGTGGCAAGGAGTTCATTAGACCCAAGTAATTTTAAATACTAAAAATAAACATCAAATAATTCATTTGCAAAGCCCAACATTCAGCTACTACTTTTTCTGGATTTTGTGTTGACTTTAGCTCCTTCATCTGGAATAGGAAAATGATATTGCTGACATTTTACATGAGAAGGTCTAGGAGCTGGGTTCCTATTTTCCTTTGGCTCTGGAGAAGACCAGCTAGAAGAAAGTGATCCAGTGATTCTAGAGGCATGGAGGATATGCAAGCCCAGTGGAGCGTGGAGTGCTTAGCACTTTTAGAGCTGAAACTGCTTATTTAGTTACTCAAATGTATAGTGTGAGGCAGCTGGTTTGACATTCGTCAGGTGCTTTGTAAGAGGATGGGTTGGTGCCTTGCCATGATGACTGAACTATGTCTAGACCTGCCCCTGATGGGTATTTCCATTGCAATGCGCAGGGATTCGCTTCTCGGGTTGATGCTGCTGAGAAGTTAGAGGTGTGAATGAACTCCACTCTAGTCAGTGACCCAAGATGAACTCTAATGTTCTTGGATTCACGTTGACTGTCAGACATCCTCTGAATGGGGACAGGGACACTAAGTGTCCAGAGCATCAGGAAAAGCTCAAGAGAAGGACACTGACTATACTCAGTACATTCATGAGGACTTTAAATCTTGGCATCTGAACAGAGCCTATTTTTGTCATTTTGGACAATTATGTAGGAAATGCAGTGCTAGAGTTCAATACTTATTTCCTTCTGCTGTGATCTACTGAGGGGCAGGTTGGACAGCTAAGTGCCTGTTCTTTCTTCAACTGCTGAGAAAAATTTTCTTCACCCGATGGGTCCAACTGCTAAGAGACCACTTAGTAAGGTGTTGCTCAGTGCACGGATGGCACTGCTTGGTGTGAGTGAATTTACACTCAGTGTGAGTCAGATAGGCATTGTAGGAGTAGGAAGAGGAGAGCATTCAAAGCTGACATACATCTCTAGATGTTGGCTGTGGAATAGGTTGGAGTTAACATTCATTTGTGGGTTTTTTAACGTTTCAGTGAGATACATCAAAAACTTTAACATGGAGCTCAAGGAGATGTCACTGAGCATCTCTGCACAATATGTAAAGCAACAAATGAACCACAGGCTGGAAGAGGTCCTGACCACCCCCTGTGACCTGACAGGAGCAGCCACTGTTGCTGCTCCTGGTGGGCACTTCTCTAACCTGCTCTCAATGATGTCAGGACCGGGATGTCCCAGACTCTGAGTAGGAAGCGTGCCTCCTGGGCAGTCCCAGGCACTGCAAACCAATTACAAATGAAACAGCAGCTCTTGGGGCTGTCCAAGGGGGATCTTTTTTGTGCTGAGAAATTTCGTTTCATCTGAGAAATGAAAATAAATCATCACCTCAAAACGGGGACATTTTAAAGCAGCAATATTACAGTGTCATGATTTCGAGGATTTGCCAATATCAGATTGTACCATCAAAGCTGCTCAAGGTGACAGTTCATCACTGGGAGGAAAAAAAATGGTTGTGGTTGGGAGTGCAAGATCCAAACATTGCCAGGGAACACAGGCCATGGCAGAAGCAGAGCTGTACACATGGGACACTGAACAGGGAAGCGGCAGGCTCCAATCACAAAGCACCTCATCTCTGCGCTCCAGCATGGCTAAGCACGTGCTTACTTTTAAGCACATCAAATGTATTTGCCTTAATGACAACATGTACGTAAGTCCCATGCTGAAGTGCCAAGGAGTGGGCTGAGATTTTCCTGGAGCTGTATTTCCATTCCATTTTCTCTTCTGAAAAAATCTTCCACAGGGATTTCTTATGCACAGTCCTAGGGCTTCCCTGCCACTTAATTTTATGTCTCACTTAGTTGGCTAAATTGGGAATGCAGATTACATAGACTAAGGAAGTAGGATCTGCTCCTCATCCTTACCGACCTTCAATGAAGCTATTGCAAGTATAAACACATACATTATTTCCCTAATTTAGGTGGTGTCAATACATGGCTGCATCCAGAAAACGCTCAAGGAAACACACATACTACGACGCTAGTGTCAGTCTGGAGAGAGCATCTGCCCACACAAACATCACTTATTTCCTAATCCCACCAAAGCCATCAGCAAAGGTGATGGGCTGGAGCATTACAGGCAAGTTGGCAGAACAACGCAATACATCAAACAGCAAGAAAGAACAGAGACTAACTAGTGTGAACGGGGTAGTGAGCAACATGTTGAAGTATCAGAGAAGGACCACAGATCAGTGCATGATGCAGGTCAGGACCAAATCCGGACACATGCACCATGGAACACGGCAGATTGCAGCACTGCTCCAGGTTGGCAGATGTGCTCCTACTGAAACAGATGCTCCCAACCATTTCAGCAGCTTTCTGTTGGTCTGGGTTTGTCATCGGAGTCCAGCTACCCCTATGGATGGTGAGATATCTGCCTGGGATACACTGAGGTGAGCTCAGCTGATCCGAGGCAGCCAGCTTGGCTCATCTCAACTCCAGCAGAAAGAAAAAGGATTCTCAGATAACTCTATCAGGAGCCGATGCGAGGCGGAGTAGTGGGAGGTAGCACAGCAAGGAGGTCAGAAAGCAAATAACCACATGTGCTCTCACAGTAATGAAGTGACTCTTTCTCTATACGCTTCCTTGATAGGAAGTGACAGCCAAAAGAATCTTTACCAGAGATGCCAACTTGGGCAGTACAATGACAGAGGGAAGAAGGTTATTGCCTTAAAATTGCGCCCACTGCAGCTTACAAGCAAATGAGATACAAAGAAAATGAAATGAGCTGACACCTACTTAGCCTCTTCAGAGAAGAATATTTACTTGGGTTTGTTTTGACGGCAGACTCATAGGATGGTGGGAGGTGAGAGAGGTTCTGGAAGGACCGGGAGAAGGACAGATCATAGGGTTCGGTGGCAGAAGTAAGGATGTTGTTCACTCGTGGTTTGTCTGCAAAAAAAAAAAAACAGCAGAGAAATGCATGTTTACAGTGTGCACCAAACAAAGCTGAGAGAGGAAAGTCATTCCCACAAACTCCAGCAAAGAGGAGAGTTGTATCTGAGCCAGCCTCAGTGACAGGCCATTGGACATAATTCAAACTGGCACCTGCAGGTCAGTGAAAAATGGATCCTGCGGTGTTGTTTCCTTGTTCACAGTGATTATGGAAAGAAGCAAACCTCTGCCTCAAAAGCACCTGGACCAACCATCTGTCCTCACAGCAGGATGGTGGACTCTTAGTCACCTCGCTTACCGTGGAGGGCTGTGTCATGGTGCTGTGGACTGACCCCACTGCAGCCTGCATGAGTTCAGGCAGCATCACCTACCTCTACCCCAGCAAGCTGAGCTTTCCCCACCCTCAGAGCCATGGGAATGAGTCTACGGGGTTATTTTAACTGGAGCTGATAATCAAATTGTCTTTCATCATGCCAGATTTCTGATTAATGCTCTGAACCTGGAGGTTCCTGGGCAAAGCTGATCCATGGCCCCAGGGGTTCTGGTGGGCTCCAGAGACATCCATGTTTTCCCTTCACGCAGGAAAGTGTGAAGAGGAGCTTAGGGGTGCACATCTGGGTGTAGTCAGAAGACAGGGCAAGGTCTGGAGAGGTTTCTGAAGCAGGAAAGAAGGTGCCATCCCTGAGGGGTGGAGGATGCTCTTTTACTTATTTTGATTTTGTTGGTCACCAAGGAAGTCCCCAGCCACTGTCAAAATGCCCATTGTCAGGAGGCTAATGCTGAGGGCACTGTCAGTAGAGATTGGCACTGAGCCCAGATGTTAAAATTCAAGTCCATACAATCTGCAGAGTTTTGAAATCACGGTCCTTTGCTGCAAGCTGGATGGGCAATGGTATTTCATCAGCTCAGCCAAGGGACGGGGACCTACTGAATTGCTTTTATAGCTCCCACACATCCAGATATTAAAATAGGCAGATACAAGAGTATTAAAAATAGCAGAAGCTTTGTTCTAGCAAAGCTAGAACAGACCACAGCAGGCTCTGCGGGAGCTTGCAGCACTGATGGGATTGCATTAGCTGACTCAAAAGGGTAAGGAGGTGGCCACTTCAAGTATGGTTGAAAATGAAACCATAGAATCATAGAATCATACAAAGGTTCGGGTTGGAAGGGACCTCAAAGATCACCTAGTTCCAACCCACCTGCCATGGCAGGGACACCTCCCACTAGATCAGGTTGCTCAAGGCCCCGTCCAACCTGGCCTTGAACACCTCCAGGGATGGAGCATCCACAACCCCCCTGGGTAACCTGGGTCAGCGTCTCACCACCCTCAGAGTGAAGAATTTCCTTCTAATTTCCAATCTAAATCTCCCCTCTTCTAGTTTGAAGCCATTACCCCTCATCCTGTCACTACAAGCCTTTGTAAAAAGTCCCTCCCCAGCTTTCTTGTAGGTCCCATTCAGATATTGGAAGGGTGCTATAAGGTCTCCCGAGAACCAGAAAACCCAAAAGCAGAGGGCTATATTCCCTGATAGAGCAGAAAAGCAGCAGAATGCCCAAGTCTTGGGTTCACACATTCCTGTTGAGCACCCCTCTAAAGTGTGCTCATGAAGAGCAATGCAACGTGTGCTCAATATGCCCTCACCTGCTCCTCTGAACCACGGGCTGGTTGAGATTAAAGCACAGATTCTGCCTCAAACTAATAGAGCAGCAGGGGAAGTTCACCCTAACAAATGTGTTGGCTTTTTGCAGTGTCCAAACATTTGATAACTCCTCCCATCTCACAGAAAAAAATTAAAACAAAATCCACCCAAGAAGAGTGCAGATATTTCAGCAGATGTTCTTCTAGACCTGAGTCACAAATTAAACTATTTCCTGGAAAAAGAAAAAAAAAATGAATTGCAGAAATCAGGCCACCTCCTCCCCTGCTGCCCTTCTGTGCTTGTGTTAGACAATCTCCCTCCTCTCTGAGGACATTCCACTGTCCTTGGTGCTCTCTGTTGCCTATAAATGGACCCAGTAGTTTCCATGCATGGGGATGCAGAGCTGCCTCCACAACTTTTCTCCCACTGCAACTTCCCCAAGATGTTCTAAACCTCCTGTCACCTGCCCTTCACATTGCACACATGCTTCTCACTCAAAGACAGGCTGAGACAGTCTTTCTTCTGGTACAGATCTGCCCAGGATTTCCCAAAGCCAGCGTGGTCAGAGCACTTCTCTGCAGTTCTCAGCAGAGTTACATGCCCAGTGCTCAATTCACAGAATCACAGAGTCGTTATGGTTGGAAAAGGCCTTTAAGATCATCAAGTCCAAGCATTATCTATCTTTACCAGGCCGCTTCTACACCCTATCCTTGAGCACTCTATCTAGACAACTTTTAAATACATTCAGGGATGGTGATTCAACCACTTCCGTGGGCAGCCTGTTCCAGTCTTTGATAACCCTTTTGGTGTAGAAGTTTTTCCTAATGTCCAACCTGAACCTCCCCTGATGTAACATGACGCCATTTTCTTGTGTCCTATTAATTGTGACGTCTGAGAAGAGACCAACACCCACCTCCCTGCAACCTCCTTTCAGGTAGTTGTAGAGAGTGAGAAGGTCTCCCCTTGGCCTCCTTCTCTTCAGACTAAACAACACCACGTCCCTCAGCCACTCCTCATAAGACCCTTCACCAGCTTTGCTGCTCCAAATTCAGAGGCCCTTGAGCCATCTGGGGTGTGCCAGGGTACCTAAGACACCCACAAAGGGCTGAAAGCAGTGATGTGGGACCTATCTAGAGAGCCGATGCCACCCATTTTTAAGCACTTCAGTTACAACAGCCACGTCATCAAATGCAACACTTGCTCCTTCCCGCCCCTGTTGTCACTGATTCCATGCACTCTGCTGCTCCATGAGCTTCCTCACAATGAAGCTTCCTGCAGAACAAATCACACCAGTGCACTCTTTCCCAGCTATGTCCAGGTGAGCGGAGGAACAGCTTCCCATCTCCTTGAGCACCAGTCTGGCACCAGCATGGGCTACTACATCTTGTGCGATCCCCTACCACTGCCGGCACAGCAAGGTGAGGGGGAAGGAAACTGCTCCGTTCAGAAACAGGGGCTTCACATGTTTCAGCAGGCACCTGCATGTCGTCCTCTGGGCTCAACAACCGACAGCCAGTGTCAGCCACCCCGCAGGAAAGGAACAGCCCAGCTCGCTGCCAGAGCAACGTTGTGCTCCCGGTTCTGAGAAATTACGAGGCACTTCCCTACAGAATTCAGCACTGGTGAAAATTTCCTCTTAACAATGCAATAACCATCTCGGTGAATAAACTCTGCTTGCCTATTGCTTGTATACGTCTCCGCACTCCCGGAATAAGGTTATTGTCTGGCAAAAAAGACCATAGCCCCAAGAGAGCAGACAGCTAATGTGTCATCTCTCTGAGAACATTATTTTCTTGCTGATGACTTCAATCCATGTCTAATAGACTGACTGCAGGATTAGGAAGTGCATCATATTCATCAGGGTGCTGGAAACAATTGATTAGATATTATCCAGTAAACAGAGACTATATCAGCACTGAGACCATGTCCCCACTCCTATTTATGCTTGTGTGGCAAGGACCCTGGGGTAACATCTCCTTGCAAATTTCTCAGCCAGAACCTGTATCTAATCTCCATTTTGCATGGAGGCTTGGACATGCTGAAATAAGCCCAGTCGTACGTATGGAATTTGTGTTCGGTGCCAAAGCAGGAGCATTAATTGACTGCTTGCATGAGGTGTGTGAAATTAAGTGCCACACATTTATCTGATGGGCTCGTGCAGAATGAGTACATCTTCTCGCTGCTCTTTCCATCCAGTCAGTCAGGAACAGACCGTAATGATTTTGGCAAATGAGAAGTCACCTTGAAATCCACTACCCATCATTCAGCAAAATAAGGGATAAACTGAAATGACCAAAGATAATTTCAGATGTCTTTTGCATAATGTAGTTTGAGGGCAAGATCAGAGAATGGAGAGACTCTAGTAAGAAGAAATATCTCGTGTAATTTATATTCTGGGACCAGTTCAGCAGAAGTAGCTTAGTATTCTTCATTCCTGCAATATATTTGAGTCCTGCTTTTCCCTGGTCTCTCTCCTTTCCGTTTGTGGTGTTTATTGGCTCCTGTGGAAGTCGCAGGAAATATTTAATTAGCAGGATGTAAATAACAAGGTCTCCCCATTCCCTGCATGGCAGCCGAGTTTGTGTGCTGCTCTGCTCCCCAGCATTCCCACTCATTCCAGTCTAGCTCCATATCCTGGGCAATGGGAGATGACCCCTGGAAAATGGACAATGTCCCATGGTTACTGAGATCATCTCTGAAAGCCAGTATTAGTCCACATTTTCCTCACCACCACCCTGCAGCCACATGCCATTTTATGTCTCTCTGCATTCTGGACACAGTTTGTGAAGCTATTTGCAGAGGAACATGGAGGAAATGAAGCTCACTCACTGCAGAGCGCGTACAACAGAGATGAGAATGTCATCCAGCAGCGTCATTTCTCTTGGATTCTCAATTCTCTCTGCTACAGCCTCGAAGCAGCCACACCTTTTTCCAGCCAATGCAACATCTTAATATTCTGCTAGGGTGTTTCTGATTAATTCAGCAGGAGAGGGCTCAACTCTGCAGCATTTCCTCAGCTACCGAACATCAGCAGTTTTGCCGGGCTCTGACCAGAGCGCCGCGTTGCCTCAGCCACTGGCAGGGCTGGTAGCACGGCACGGCTCTGCCAAAGACTCACTGAGCTGCACGATGGTAAGCTCAGGAAGGCAGCAGGCATCTCTGTGGAGAAAGACTCTTCCTTCACAGCTCTAATCACTCTTCTTGAACACCTATTGAGCAACAACTGGGTGCTTCTTCTGTTTCATGAGCCAGGATTGTCAGGTTGGCCCAATCCGTGGTGTATTTCCATGAGAACTGATGGACTCTTCCTGGGCCAGGCAAAGAAAGGCTCCTCTGCTCCATTTGGCTCTTGCATAAAAACTTGAGAAGGTGCTTCCCAGGAGCAGACTGGCAGAGAACTCTGCACCTGAGGAATCAGGAGCACTGCGGGCACCGAGGGACTGCCAGAGGAACATGGTTCCTGCTGCATCCTATGTCCTGAAGGGGATATATGGCCTGTGATTGCCATGTCACCCACACGGGTGTTCAGGGGCTGCAGTTCCCTCTGTGCATTGGGGATTGGAATTACAGATGGCCTCTCAGTGGACATACGGCTTCACTCTGTTTTATGCATGAACTCAACTGCTTTGTAATCTATGAAGGAAAGAAAGTCACTCTAAGTTGAGGGAGAGCCTCATTTCACTGTCAGAGCTCTGCAAGCTTTCTGCAAGCACAGGGCTCAGAAGCACTTCCAGGATTTCTAATGCTGGGGACTTGTGTTGTGGAGATTAGAACTTCTTGAAGTGTCTTGCTCTGCCCTTGTTCTTGGAAGATAGTTTCTGTTTCAAAGTGTGTTTACATGAGGTGCAGAACCTTTCATGTACAAGGACAGGAGCAGATGATACCCAAGACAAAAAAAAAAAGTGAATTTATGGCAAAGTTTTAAACAAAGCTCAAGTGGCAAAAGGGATGTGCTCCATATTTGCATATGAGTCCGCACATATGTTGTGTGAATTTTGCAAGACATTTCAACAGATGCCTTTTAAAACATTCACCCAGAGAAAGCAAACAATGTCACCTAGGAGAAGCTGATACAACCAAGCCTTCTGCTGCTCAGCTTCAGCTCGGCGCAGCTTCAGTCCTCTGTCAAAGCACACGCTGCTCCCCCAGCACTGCCTTCTGCTCAGCCGTTTGAAGGCTCAGACACAGAGTCTTCTCTGATTCTGATGCAAGCTCTGACGAAGGACCACATTCCTCAGGAAAATCTGGTAGGAGCTGATGACGTTTGGTAGCCTTCTGTGCCAAGACTCAGCACCTCCTGAGCCACCCTGGAAGTGACATACTGTTGTAGCAGGCAAAGAACTGATGTTCACAGACTTGAGTTAAAATTTATAACATAGATCTTCAGTGTTTGCGGAGGGAACTCTCTGTGTTTTCACACTTAGTTTTCCATGTTACAAACACTGTTATTAATAGTCTTCAGCATCTCTCATGAAGAATCTCAAAGAGGTTTATACATTTCCAGGTCAGATCCTCTGTGGTGTAAATCAGCAGCTCCCCAGTGAATAGTCGCCCTCATTTACACAAGCTAGAGGTGTGGGATTTTAAATTCAGTCAGGGATAAAAAACCTCTGCGTATCAGGGTGCTGCTGGGATTAGGTCCTTCAGGGCTCACGGCTGAGAACTGAGCAGCAACCTGAAGGGGTGAGATGCCAAGAAGACGAGGTAGATCAGCACATTGCAAGATGATGCCCTTAAATGCTGCAATATCTACACACAGCATAATAATACACCTGAATCGTATCACCCAGGGGCTATTAGCACGAAGATGCTTCTGAGAACACAAAGTGCTTGACCGAACAGAGCACAACTACACGCTACAGCACGGGGTGAGAGGTGTTCTGTTGCCAACTAAAATCAAAGGAGGAACTACAGAAAGCAGAACTGCACTTAGCCGTCGCAGCAAAATATTCACTGCTCCTTGAGTTTGCTGCCTTTTCGTGGGGATGCAGAATTCAACACCAAGCTCTGGCAGCAGAGCAGCCCGCACGTTGGTCTGCGCAGAACCGGGACTAGGACTCCTTTTTGCTGAATCCGAGCCTGTGCAATTGTAAACTGTCAGCCTGCTAACTCCTTCCACCTCTGCCAGTGCCCCATGCCCAAAGCTTGCCGTGGCTGGTGCATTTTCCGCCAGCCTGTTTGGTCCTGACAGCAGACAAGCAAGATGAATAAGCCAAAACTCTCTGTAGCCACTGAGAGAACCAAACCACCCACCCCAAACGGGCTACATGTGACTGTCTCCTTTCAGCCCCTCGGGACTGGGCTGAGGCACAAGCTCCCGGACAGGCTGAAGGCAGTGCAGGCACCACCACAACCTTCTGGCAGAGTCATAGTGAGCTCCACACTGACGGCACTTGTAGCAATGCACACGGCAAAGCCTCCCTGTGCCTCAGCAGATTTACATGCTCTGATTTTTATGATGCTGTGATTTTGCCTCCCAAATTTTTGGTCTTTTTCACCAGTCTCACATTCACTAGGAATAAAGACGCTGCTTCCCCTTGCACAAGATCTTCTGCTTCTGTAAGAGGAACCTGAGGCCAGTGTCAGAGCTATTCAGCTCATGTTGGCCCTTGGCTTAACAACTGTATTGTCACAGAGAGAAGCTCCTCATGTTCCTCCCACTGGCGACAGTGGACATAGAGTCACACAGCTGCGTTTTACTCCACGAGCCTCAGTGTTTTATTTACAATAATAACTTGCTGGATGGAATATGGGCTATGTCATGGGTGGCATAACAGCATTCATCTGCAAGCTAAGGCCTCCATACTCAGCAGATGGGCTGCACCTCGACTTGGGAGGCTGTTTTAACCCTGCCACACTACAACCAAGAAAAGAGTGATTTCTTTGTCCAAATACACAATGTATTTAGTCTAAAAAGCAAAGACCAGTCACTTCAGGGCTGAGCATTTTAAAGGAAGGTGCTATTGAAGTCCTTTAGTTATTCTCAGCCCTCTACATCACTGGCTAAAGGGAGGTCAGCACACGTGTCACCAGAGGCTAGCCACGTTGCCACGGTCCAGCCATGGTCACAGAATCATAGAATCATACAATCATTTAGGTTGGAAAAGATCTCTAGGATCATCAAGTTCAACCTTCATCCCAACATCTCCCTGACTACTAGACCATGTCCCGAAGCACCACATCTACTCATTTTTGGAACACCTCCAGGGATGGTGACTCCATCGCCTCCCTGGGCAGCCTGTTCCAATGCCTGACCTCTCTTTCAGCAAAGAACTTCTTCCTGGTATCCAATCTAAGCCTCCCCTGGTGCAACCTGAGGGCATTACCTCTTGTTCTGTCATTAGTTACTTGGGAGAAGAGACCAGCACCAGCCTCACCACAACCTCCTTTTAGGTAGTTGTAGAGAGCAATGAGGTCTCCTCTCAGCCTCCTCTTCTCTAAGCTAAACAATCCTAGTTCCCTCAGCCGCTCCTCATAAGACATGTTCTCCAGACCCCAGGAAACATGTTCCAGGTCCTAACAAACCAACACATCCCTGGCACAGAGGCTCTGAGCTGTAGGACATTCTCAGGCCAAGACAGGTGAACATTGATCCTGATTCACTCACGGCTTCGCTCCCATCTGCTCGGCAACCGTGTGACTGGAGCTGTATCGCACCAGCACAGTCTGTGTGCTTCGCTTGGCGAAGCTGGAGTGCAAAGCAGCCGAATCATCGGCTGGTGTCCCCACCACAAAAGGCAACTTGTAGGCATCCAAACCTGGCCCTGTGCCGTCCAGTCCCATCAGATCAGCTGGTTCATCTCTCTTCCCACTTTCATTAAAGCCCTGCTGCTTTGCAGCGAGAGCAGTGCACTGAATGCGTCTGTTTGTTCTGTACGTTATATTCTAGAGATCTGATTATCTTCTAATTTCCTCACATATATTTCTACTGGGGATAAATCTAATTTAAACAGTCCTTAATTGTTACGATTTTGTAAACAGTGTCTTAAACACAATAGACACAAAATTCTCAACAAATTGCTGGAGGAGATGTGACAGTATGGGGAATCATTTTCATACCTTCTGGGATTGCCCCAAATTGAAGCTTCTGGTCTGATGTGAGAAAATTGATGCAAGAATTATTTCAGCGATATATCCCCCAAAGCCCTATTACTGTGTGGGAAGGAAGATGCCCTGGATTTTTGAAATGAAGAAAAGAGAAAGAAGGAAAAAAAGAAGGAAAGAAAAGAAAAGGGAGGGCGGGAGGGAGGAAGAAAGAAAGAAAAGAAAGAAAGAAAGAAAGAAAGAAAAAAAGAAAGAAAGAAAGAAAGAAAGAAAAGACAGACAGACAGACAAGACACACACATATATGCACATGTATATAGGGATTTGTTTAAAGGTCACATGGGTACAGCTATAAAATGAAATTTGCCTCCATCAGAGCAAACCCAGACATCATCTGTGATAAAATGCCTGTCCAAATGCAAAACTTAAAGTCGTCTGTTGCTTATGGTGGCTTAGTATTTTTTGAGATTACAATCAAATGCAATGAATGGACATAAAAATTATGACATGAACTTCCTACTAACTCTATTATTTAGCAATGTGCTTGATATTTATATAGATGTAAAAAATGCTTCTACAAGACTCTTTTGGTTAGCGTAATTAAATACGCACTAAATATAATGAGACTAAACTTCAGCAGCAGTAAAAAATAAAGTAATAAGCTTTATAGAAACTGAGCCCAGGCAGTCAACATATATTTCTGTTATAGCTAGTGCTGCACTGCCTCGGTTCTGCTTTGTGACCGTATCTTTTTTTTTTTCACATTTCAATGTTTTTATAGGAACATGGTTTTATGTGCTTGTTTTGTATAAAGACTGAATAGCTAAGCAAGACAAATTAATGTATCAAAGAATTTACCTACATTTCGTATGTAAAACTTAGTTGTGCTTAGAAACTAAGCACTCACTCATCTTTTGCACAGAAAATCATGACGTTTCCAAAAACTGCTGTAGAGTTCCTCATTTGCAGCTAAAATTTGCAGCTGATGTAAAGCCAAAATCTAGAGCTAAGGAAAGCCCCATCAAACTTCTGATCTCAGGGGAACTGAGGCCTGAAGTCCGTCACTAAAAGCAGAATTTGGGCTGAGGTTTCAAAATAGCTGTACAAAGGACTGTCCCTCCATAATGGGACCTCCGGTGTCCTAGAAGTGAATTAGGTGCATGAATGGAATGGCAGCAGAAGAAAATGAGCAGAATTCATGATGTGAGATACTCAAAATCACGCTAGCTAATTCAGAGCCCTCAGCAGCAGTAGAAACTAACTCCTGGTACCGCAGACCATGGGCTGACAGACACACTGGCCTGTGGTCATTTGTCTTGATCTCCATTGGAAATTGTCTTCTCAACATACCCCATTTTTCAGAAACAGGGCAGACGTACGTTTTACCCCGCTGTGCGGAGAGAAAAGGGAGGCTTTCCTCTCACTCTGTGTTAACTGTGCTGTGAACAGCACTATGCTAATGAGATGGTAACAGCTTGACAGAACTAATTACATGCGGTCCCACCATTAACAAGTAGTTACTCCTTGCTGCATCGGAAGAGTTCAGTGGAATCATATCAGTGGTCTCATGGCCCCACAACCCACTGCGATGGGGCTTCCCCTTTGCATTGAGAAGCTGTGCACCAAGAGTGGCAACCCCCCAAGGCAGGCTGAAACACAGGATCTTGGGCTTCTAACCCTGAGGTTGAAGCTGAGCAGCTCAGAGAGCTAAGGTCAAAGCTGCTACTTCTTTTTTTTCCTGGCTCCTTGTGAGCATAGGTTGTGCTTATCCCCTTAATTTGTTCCTTTGCAGCTAAAAACCTGCTACAGTAATACAGGGGTCTGCTTGCATATGGTGCTGATGGACACTATGTGCATCCATGGAGGGCCTATCACGGTGGCATCTGCAGGGAGCAGGACCTAGGCAACTGGGTAGCATCAGTTCATGGAAACAGATACTTAACCATCCTCTGCCTTTCTCAGCTGAACAAAGCCAAGCTGCTGATAGGCACACAGTGGGTTGTTCCCAGAACACTGGTGGAATGGTTGCCCCACTGCACATCTGGATCACTCCTGCACACTATGGTCCTGTTATGATTCCTAGGATATGTGGGCAAACTAAGAGGTTGGTGCCTTTTGCTCTACTTTTGCAAAGGACTAGCCAGTACAGGAAGGGAAAGGGGAGTACAGGGAACTTGGCTTTCATCCCTACTCCATGTCTTCTGCAGAGTGCTGGGCTTCATGTCTGCCATATGGAGGCCTCCACCTCTAGACTTCAGAGCAGCCTTTTCTTCACCCAAGGGACTTGTGTCAGTGCTACAGGGCAAGGAGCTATGGGAATTTCTGAAATTTGGGTAAAATAGCTCACCCTGGGGGGTGCTAGCGTCTGGTCTCAGGTGACGTGGTGCCCCCAGTGCCAGCCAAAATCTACCAGATCCTTCCTGGATTGTGGAAAGCCTCCACTGCTCAGTCCCAGGGTTGCAAGAGTTTGGAGACTTATTGCAATGGGAATTACAGGAGAAGGAAAGAAACCTGTGAAGTTCCTGTGACAGTGGGAGATGGGAGAGAGATCACCAGCCTGTAGCAGCTGAGCTCTCGCCGTGACAGGTATTCCAGTTCCCAACAGCTCATACTTCCCTTCGCATACACCAGGTCAAGTGCATCCTTGCTGAGTGAGGCAGCCCTTGGGGAGGCTGCAGGGAGCTCCTCCAGGCATGGGAGGGATCTTCTGGTTGTTCAGGCTGAAGTGTTTGCTTGGTGGCATGTCACCTACAACTGCTGCCCTGCTTGCCCTGTGCTCATAGCCCGAGAATGTTTCTGTGTTTGTTTTGCTTCAATTAAGAGTCAACTGAACTCAGGCCATGTGCAACACAGGTCATGTCTTGAGCCTCACACTGGCTTCTTGCCCTTCTCCTGCTCTTTTCAGATGATGGCACTGCATGGTGAGTGCTAGAGACAGGCTAAGGGACAGAGCTTATGAAACATGTTGCACAGCAAGACAGCTCATGTCCACCTAGAAATTTGCATAATCACACAGGAAATGTCCACCATGTCCCACCCAGGAAGGGAATCAATTAAACCTGTGGTGTTGCTGAACTAGCTCAGAAGTTTGGCAGTAATTACAAATACTGCAAGCTCTTCTGATGCCTTGTCTGAAAGGTCCAAATATCTTTTCACACTCACCAAGCAATGGCTCACCAGCAACAACACACAAGGATATCATGAACAAAAGCGTCCATGGCCATATGCATAACCTAAGAACAAAATGTAGCTGTGAATCATAGTCAGATCATTCAAGTCACTTTGTACAACCAAAGTATTAAGACACAGCCAACGCAAGAAGTGAAAGTGGAAGAAAAAAGTGAAAGTTTCTAATCCAAGATCATGAGTATATCTGCTTTGATTTTCTCTCTCAACACATAAAAAAAAAAAGCATCAGTCAGGGCCAGAGCAAAGTTTAACTCTTGTAGCTTGTAACTCTTGTTACCTTGAGTTATTGAATGCAGCGGGGACCTGAGGATGGGGCTACATTACAACTTCTGGGCAGAGACACGGGTAAGTGGGACTCATCTGGCTCTGCTGGGGCAGATCTCAAAACCCAGCACGTGCCTGATCTGAATAACAAGTAGTAAGACCCAAGAGAAGACAATACCATTTCAACCCCATTACTTCATCTTTTTCTTCTTTTCTTTTTCTCAGGAAAGTAAAAAAGTAAACAAAATAAGTAGTCTGAAGAGCACTTGAGGCTGTCAATTCAGGTTCAATAGACACTCCTGTGTTACTGCCAGATTTAAAGGTGACATTTTCTCCTGTGTTTTCTGGGAGATGGAAAAAAAAAATAACCCAAATAATGTAGTCTTACAACTGAAAGTAACTTGTAGGCAGAGGAGCTGCCTGACCCACCCTCTAGGAAGGAGAAACACCAAAGGTTTTAGGTGACCTTTTCAAGAGCAATTGTTCTCCCACCCTTTTGTGCAGCAAAGAAGCATGTAGAAGAACACAAAACTCACAATAAATCAGTTCCAGAATAGTTACCAAGATGATGTTTCAGAATTAAAAACAAATGCCAGAACAAAACCAGTAACACGTTCAGAGGTTCAGAGCTGCAAGAAGTGTGTATTAGGGTGAGATTCACCCATCACTTACTGGCTCCCAGCAGAAGGAAGGTTCCAGCAGAAAATGCTGGAAGGAATATATGACATTCAAGGGTAAAGGGTGCAGGTAAGAACAAGGACAAGACCAAGACAAGGCAGCAGCAGAAGGGGGAAGAAAGCAGAGAGGACCTGGGAGTTCAGTCAGAGGTTGGACTGATTGCACAGAGACAAGGGGAACCACTGATTGGGGTGGCAGTGACTGGTCTGGATTTGGATGGAGTCAGGAAGCTGCAGGGGATCTGACTGTGGTCTGTGATTGCAAGGAGGGACATGCTGCCCACACTCAACTGCTGATCAGGGGCCAAGTCAAAAGGAAGATGGAGCTAGGGCAGAGGAGGCAGAAGGGCTGGAGGGAAAGGGTGAGCAGAGAGGGGCAAGGGTTCTGGCCATGGAGGAAGCAAAGAAACATCTCCAGCTTGGGATGAGGTGGTGGGAAAAAAAGGGGGAAACAAAGGAGTATCTTTGAATAGCGTCTGAACTCTTGAAACTAGCTAAAGGATAACATGGGGCATCCCCAATTTCTTAGGTCAAGAGCTGGACAGAGAGGTGCCAACAAATGTGCTGAACCATATGCAGAGGTAAGACAAATGAAAATTGTTGTTTTTTTAGAGCTCAGCAAGAGCACTGTCCGAAGCGGTATTAAGACCTATGAAGCTCTTTGGGTACAAAGACCAATCCCAGGGAAGCTTTGGAGGAGCTCTGGAAGGGCTGCGCTCACCCTTTAGAGGGATGGCCCGACAGGTTATACGGTGGTGACAGGCTGCCCCAGATATCTCCTGAGTTGTCACTTCTGAGGTTATGGGGATAGGCCAGTGCTCATCCACCCTGTGGTGGGCATAGGGGGTGGGTTTCATAAGTTCCTAGGGTCAGAGACATGTCATGTTTCCACAATAAAATAAAGGGGACTTGGAAGGGTGTGAGAGGGTTTTAGAACGAGGTGCTTCTGTTCATGAAAGTGGGCAGGAGGAGTCCTGAATCTCTTCATGGTCTTTACCTGTCCTGCAGACTAGAAACTAGAGAGGCATTGTGCAGTGAGTCAGGGCTTCAGTAGGTCATCCCAACCAGATCCATGACAGTATGGGCTGGACAGCTTGGATTTAGCTGAACCTAAATGCTGGCCATGTAGCATTATCATGTCAGCTTAGGAGCCTTTGCCCCATGTTCAGTGTCCTTCTAGCACAAGCTAGAAGCACTGTAAGTTGAGTGGCTTGGCTGACAAGCTGGACTTCACTTTGGTTATCATCTTCGCTGCTTTGGCTGGTTAAACCTGACAGCACCTTGCTGATGTGGAAGGGAGAAAGGAGCAATCAGACACAGGGAGACACAAGGCTGATGACAGGTAAAATTTTAAAAGACTGAGCCATATTTCATTGTGCACACTGTTTAAAAATATGGTCCTATGTTTAATGTTAATGGAAACCATCATTCATGCATTATCGCCGTAGGAACATTTCTATTAACATTAAACATACTTTGATACCAGTAGATGTTACTGGTTGGCAGAGGAAAGTTACAACGTGTGTAATTTTGCTCTTTGTTTTCTCTTACCATGTGTAGGTGTCTGGGTGGCACTGTTTAGTATCAGGTGATTATAATTTTGTTCTTGGTCATCTGAAATTCACAGAAGAAAAAAAACACAAAAACCTTTAAGAAACAACTTAGCATACCCACTGATCTGCAGATGATAATTACAGCTCACAGTATTCACAGGAAATCTCAGCATGATTAAAGAAAGGAGAGGAAAATGCTTCAGAAAGCAGAAGATTCTGTTATGTAGTTTACTTAAAATTCCAGATGCAAGGAGAACATGATAATGGGAAATAGCTCCTGTTCTGGTAAGCCTGCAAATTAGAGTTATCTGCGAAGGTAAGAAGCATGCCCAGACAGGAACAAACCACCACTAGTGTCCCAATATCCATGGTGTACTCCTGGGAACTGCTGGAGCCTCGCAGCCCCCACACTGCTCCATCTCCATCCAGCATGGAGATTTTCAGGACAACAGCCCCAAATAGAAGAAAAACAGACTCCCTCACTGTGACCACAACCACAACAATGTCCTGTGTGAGGACAGGGAAAGAGCAAATAAGTGGCCTCACAAACGCAGGTGGCAGAGTTAAATAGCTGCACGTGGACTGCAGATCTCCCTCTGAGAAGTGAGAATCCTGCGAGACCCCATGAATTAGGAGGAGGAACGGCTGCTACCATTGTGGTTAGTAACTACCCTTTGGATTGGAAAACACCCTTCTCTCTTTCTCACTGTAGTAAAACCATTAGATAGTGACTGCTGATAAACTTCTATCATTTTTAGTTTCCAGAGAAGCCTTCAATAAGGAGTGAACTCTTGGTTCATATCTTTACAACCTGTTATGGAACTGTGGTAACATACAGTGAGAAGACATTTCAAGAACTCTTCTTGCATCTCATGCTCTCCTGGTGCAGGATGGGCTAGCCTGGCGTCTAGTCTGCTGTCCTTAAAAACATATCACTGATATTTCACTTTCTTCCCAGAAGATCTATTTTATCAGTTCTTTCTTACCGTTTTTTAGGCCAGTTGCTGCTTTCCTGTCTACCAGGGACATGGACAAAACCCCCTTTGTTTCTGCAACAGCTCTTTATGACAAAGCTGTTCCTTTCTGTTTCCTTAACTTTATTCTTCAAACTAAACAATGCTAATTCCTTTATGTTTCCCTACAGCACTTGCTTTGCCTTTGATTGTTGCCCTTCTCGCATCCTGTGCTCTCTCTGATGGACCTAGATGCTTCTCCACTTTGGAATACAGTCTGAGGCGTGTTTGTAAAGGGTGACCTTACCAATACAGAGTGGCTGGATTCTTCCTAGTCATCTACTCTTGTTCACACCGACCTGGATTTTTTTGTCCTTTTCCCAGTTCATGTAAAGTTTGTGATGCTTTATCATTCCCCATTGCTTTTCCAAAGAACCTGTTCAATTGTTCTTCAACTTATACAAGGCCTTTTAGTAGTCCTGTTTCAGTCCAATGTGTAGCATTTTTCTACATTTAATATATTTATTTTCAGTCCATTTTTAAAATTTGTGAAGGACATTTTAAATTCTAATCCCATCCTCTAATAGACTTATGGTCATCCAAGCTTCATATCATCTGCAAATTTAATAAGGAAATTCCGTTTCCATCACTAACAAAAAGGCAAAATGCAGAAACCACATCAGTTCATCCTTCTGCTGATTTGTAGTTACCTTCGATGGTTAGTCAGCCATAACCATCTACCCCATAGAGGTTCATTAAGAACATGCTTCTCAAATTGGTCTCACATAACTTTCCCAGAAACTGCTGCTAATCTTTCTAAGGTCCTGGTCCTTAACATGAGCTATTTCTCCCTGACTGCAAAGCACAGTAAAAAATAAAAATGAGATTAGCTTGACATGATTTGTTTTGGAGAAGTCCATGTTGGCTCTACTGTATCTCACTGGAAACTCATCTCCCTGCACAGCAACTGAGCGTCTGCGTACAGCCGGCATTAAAAGCAGAGGTTATTTATCTGGATGACAACAGATTGGACACCTTCAAACTTGTCCATCTAGAAAAGCATTACTCATTATATAGACAGAGAGCTGAAAATATAGAACGGATATTAACCTGGCTACTAGTATGTGATGAGCAAACCTTGAAAGGAGACCAGGTTCACATAGACACCTAAAGTGCCCTTGAATAAGTGGCCTATATGTGGCCTAAATTAGAATTTTACTTTAGATCTTCCATTACTGGTTACGTTTAGCATGCAAAAATCATGTTGTGACTTTGCTTCAGTTTCTGTTCCTCCATATAGTCTAATTTCACTTTATCAGGAAAACTGGACTCGAGGATGGGTGGGACAAGTAAGAAACTGGATATTTCTGGAGACTCTGTAACTGCCTGGGAGGGATGTTCAGAGATATGTGATCAGATGGGACACTTTTCATCTAGTTTCCAGCAAGCATGATACAGCATCCCCTTCACAAAATCCTGCATTTTAACCGTTTCTGGAGTTCAAACAGACCTCTTCAGTAATATGATTTTAGAAGACTGTGTGATAATAAGTCTGATACATGTCTAAAAGAAATAGCTGAAGTATTTTTAGTCTGTGTTACCAAGAGCCACAATATACTTTAGGTCATAATTGAATCATCTGCCTTCAACTCCTATTAGATCTTTCATGGTTTTTTGGTGGGACTAAGAAAACAATTTATTACTAGAAGACTCTTCCACATGTAGGTATTTCTTGATCATGAGGCTTGTCAATCATCAACTTGATAATCCTCTTAGATAATCTCAATATTCTGTGCTTCAGAAAGGCTGCAGGACTAAGGTCTGGGCTGGTACGTACAGGCTTAATCAGATTCAGTTTATGCCATTCTCAAGCAGGAATGTGTCTTGAATATTATCGTTAGATTGGTTTTCAGTCACTATAGGCCAGCAATGGGGCTGCTGGGACTGCCAGAGCCACAGCTTGGGAGTAGCCTCCTCTATGCAGAATTTTTAGTGGTTTTGGTTGCAAAGGCAGCTGTTTTGTACAGTGTGCATCAAGGATGTCTGGGTCCTGACAACAACTGTTCCTCTCTTACGGCTGGTTTTCTGTTATCAAGTTCATAAAATCACAGAATGACTGAGGCTGGAGGCACCTCTGGAGATCATCTAGTCCAACCTCCTGCTCAAAGCAGGGTCAGCTAGAGCAGGTTGCCCAGGACCATGTTCATTAGGGTTTTGAATATCTCCAAGGATGGAGACTCCAAATCCTCTCTGCAAATCCTCTCCCAGTGCTCAACCACCCTCACAGTAATAAAGTTTTTTCTTATGTTTAAACGGAATATTCTATATTACAATTTGTGCCTGTTACCCTGTCACTGGGCACCACCTCTATCTTCTTTACTTCCCCATCACTTATTTACATACATTGATGAGATCCCACTGAGCCTCCTCTTCCCCAGGCCGAAAAGACCCAGCTTTCAGCCTCTCCCATCACAAGGGATGCTCCAGTTCCTTAAGCATCTTCCTGGCCCTTTGCTGGACCCACCCTAGTTTGTCCGTGTGTCTCCTGTAGTGGGGAGCCCATCACTGCTCCCAGCACTACAGATGTTTCTCTCCAGTACTGAAGGATCACCTCCCTGGACCTGCTGGCAACACTCCTCCAAGTGCAATCCTGCTGACTTTGCCACAAGGGCGTGTTGCTAGCTTGTGTTCAACTTGGTGCCTGTCATGTATTTTATTGGTTATTTTAGCCATCATTTATTACCTTATTTATAAGTTATTAAATCTATTTTTGAAAGTTGCAAACTTGGTAGTGAGTAATGAGCCTGTTGGATTTTTTTGATGACCTCTCCTTGACATTTGCAGCCGATAAGTTCATTGAGCATGACTAAACTGCTCTACAGCCACTTCTCTCCTGAAAGCCTTAGAAAGTGAGATAATTCCCCAGGAGGTCTCCAGCCTTCCTCATGCTTTGTGTAGAAGTCTGTGGTAACTATGCTAGTCCCTCTGGCTTTCAGCGAGGTGCAGGGCTGCAGTCACAGAGCGTAGCTAAGGACAGCAAGGGCTTCCAGCCTGGCTACTGCAAAGCTAATTTACACATCAAATTGCAGAAAACATCCAAGCATCCAAACTGTTTGTTCTCTTCTCAACAAACGTTGCTTACATGCTACGGGAGCTGACAGATAAAAGGTTACACAGAGATGGAGACACTTGTGTGTGTGAAGTGCAAGCATTTAAAACAGTAGTAGACAAAACTTGAACACATCGATTGTTCCAGAAGGGAAACAATGGAGATTTCCCTCTCCTGAAAACACAGAGTACTCCAATGCAGTCACTCGCACAACCTCACTCGTGGGTGAAATTGTGTCTTCACTGAGGACAATTACAGCTGAATGGGAACTATTGTCTTCTGATTCAGATCACCTTTCCATTTCACTCCAAATACTTCTTTTCCCCTTCTTTTCCCCTTCCCTTCCCTTCCCTTCCCTTCCCTTCCCTTCCCTTCCCTTCCCTTCCC
>VZZY01020785.1:588847-779243 GCA_013400335.1 Eurystomus gularis
CTTTCCCTTCCCTTCCCTTCCCTTCCCTTCCCTTCCCTTTCCATCCCTTCTTTCCCTCTAAAAAAACTCAGGTGCTTTAAGGCTCCTGCTTAAGAAATGGCCGCCAAAATAGTCAGGCCTTGAATTATCGGCATTTTCCCGTGGCTGAGCTAATCAGGCATCTGAATGCAGCACTGCATTTACCACTTCTGTAGCCTATTGTAAACACTTTCTAAGCAATAAAATGCTTTAAAATGATGGCTGAGCCTTCCTGCACCTCTTCAGGTTTAACAAGATAATGCTGTTAATTGTGAAGTGCCGGTTAGGCAGAAGCGTATCTATTGTAGAGACAAGGATCTGAGTTCAAAGCTATTTACTAGGAAGCTCCATTAGGGAAATAAAGGATTCGCAGTGCTCGGAATTACCAGATCACAATAGGAAATCTGTGAGCAGAGCTTGGGGAACGAGCGGAGACAATAACCAGTAGAAAGGAGGAGACATTTCACTGGCAGAAGGGAAACCAGTGCTCGCAGCCCCTTTGCAGCCTGGGGGAATACACATGGACAGATAGAGGTTTTAAGGGCTTCAGGGTTTTTTCCAATCAAAAGAAGCGTGGCCAGCAGATCGAGATCGGTGATTCTCCCGCTCTGCTCAGGTGAGACCTCACCTGGAGCACTGCGTCCAGCTCTGGAACCCTCAACACAGCAGGGACATGGACCTGATGTGGCCAGAGGAGGCCACAGCAATGATGAGAAGGCTGGAGCACTTCTCCTACAAGGACAGGCTGAGAGACTTGAGGTCGTTGAGCCTGGAGAAGAGAAGGCTCCAGGGAGACCTTATTGCAGTCTTCCAGCATCTGAAGGGGGCCTACAAGAAAGCTGGGAAGGGACTTTTTACAAACTTGTAGTGATAGGACGAGGGGAAATAGCTTTAAACTAGAGAAGGGTAGATTTAGATTAGACATTAGGAAGAAGTTCTTTAATATAAGGGTGGGGGATCACTGGCCCAGGTTGCCCAGAGAGGTGGTGGAGGCCTCATCCCTGGAGATTTTCAAGGCCAGGCTTGATGGGGCTCTGAGCAACCTGATCTAGTTAGAGATATCTCTGCTGACTGCAGGGGGGTTGGACGAGATGACCTTGGAAGGCCCCTTCCAACCCAGTGCATTCTATGATTCTATGACATAGTAAGGACAGAACAAAATGCCATATCCCGCACAATTGTATCCGTGGTCTGCGTGTGGGTTCAGTAACCACTGCTCTGGGAAATACAGCTTTTCACCCACGTGGAAAAGGGGAGTCTGGGATGGTTACATCTGTGAAAGGAGAAGGGAAGATGCTGTTGGAGGGGATGGGATAAAGGGAGGGGGGGAAAGAGAAGTCTGTAGGTACTGGGAAATGTAAAGAGACAACTTTCTGCCTAAATGGCCTGGCTGCCATGCCAGAGTGGCCCTCTGCTGCAGCTACCAACCTGGCTAAGCACTCCAGAAGCTCTCAGTGCTACTAGGTAGTACCCACCAGCAAGTACCTGTGTTAGCTTAGAGAACAGTGAAACCAACCCAAATGTAGGCTGCTCCTGGCAGGAGCAGGGCAGCCACATTTCCTGCCCTGCCCCTGTCCTTGCAGGAGAACCTGTACAGCTGCCCTGCAAGCCCTGGAGAAGTGGCCCAGCTGAATGTGCAACATGCAGAGTACATTCAGCCAGAGTGGTCCCCAACCAGGCTCTCCACCTTGCACC
Source organism: Eurystomus gularis (assembly GCA_013400335.1). NCBI lineage: Eukaryota > Metazoa > Chordata > Aves > Coraciiformes > Coraciidae > Eurystomus > Eurystomus gularis. Next base: position 590,561 of record VZZY01020785.1, read on the forward strand.
CCTACGGCCACCAGTGCCAGCACCCATATGGGCCCTAGCAGCCTACTTCTGCTGGGGGCAGTGACATCTTGGATGCTGAAAAGGCGAAATCGTCTTCCAAGTTCAGCACGTAGGGAAGCAAATGAGCCTGTGCACCACCACCGAGTCCTTGCTGTCTCTCTTCTCCCTATTGCTTCCTCACATTTCTCCATGTCTCTCCACAGAGATGACACTCAGATGGGGCAGCAGCCCAACAGTCAGACCAGCTGTCTCCTGCAGGAAGAGATGGTTTCTGCTGTGCCTGGAGACAGGACTCAGGCAGCTGTGGGAGAGGGGTCCAGGTGATCTAAACTTCCCTCTCTCCTTAGTGTCCTCAGCCTGTGTTTGAAGATGGGAGGAAGGTTCCCTCTTTTCCTGAAATTTCACTGGCAGTGCACGGGCATTTTTGAAAGGCCTGTCCAGTGTAGACCATGGTATCTAACAACTGATTTCAAGAAGCTCAAGCATCTCCTCATCTGCTGAGGGACTGATCTCAGCATTGACAGGAGCTCTCCTTCCCATGGTCGAGATCGACAGCTCTGACTTGCAGAAGAAATCACAAACTGAATTGTCCATCTCAAGGTGCGAAACCCTGGGCAACCATTAAGAAAACTTTAAATAGTCCCCAAAGAGCTGCCATTGAACCTCTCAGCCAGGAGATCATCTGAAGAAATGATCTTTCTGTGTAAGGACTTAACCTTTCCTTTGGTACTTGGTTTTAGTCTTCTCCAGGGTATATTTTTTTCAATCTCAGGGATTTCGCATGTGTTTATTGTTAAATAAAAAACTAGATTTATTGTGTTCTATAATGGAAAAAATATCAAGTGTCAGAATATGGAAAGAAAACACTGTATTTTCCAGCCTGTCTTTCCTAATAAAGTTCCTTATAAAAGGAACTGCAAAGCAAGGTTATTTTTAATATATGCCAACCATATTAGGGATATATGATAGTTCTGACAGTTATGCAATATTTTGCATTAGTTTTACAGTATTTATTAAAGTACTGGGAACCACTCTGAAACCTCTAGTCAATAGGACGAAAGCAAAGGGCTAAGCAGGAGCAATCCATGACATGCAATTCCTTGCCTTCTGCCCCTTGGTCTTTTCAGCAACCTCAACATTTGCCTACCTTCAACCTCATTCCCCAGCTGAGGTTTTCAGAGGAGGATGCATCAAGCGGTTTATTTTTCCGATGACAAGATAACTGTTTGGCAGCTGCACTAATGAAGGGAACATCCCTTTCAAGGACTAATCTTCCAGAATACTTAAATACGACAAAAGCCTTGAGGCTTTAGGAACTGAAAGAAATGCAGGCCCCGAAGGCAAGGAGGAAAGCAGACCAAAAACTGATGATGAGAATGTAAATACTCTCAGCATAAAGCTACCGATTTATCATCTGCCCCTCTCTGGCATTTTCTACTCACAATTTGTGGTCCAGAGGGGAACCCTTGAGCAAATGTCCTTCAACTGCGGCTACACTGGTCAAGCAAAGGGGAGCAGGCATCAACCCTTTGCTATCCAAAGCCTTTTCCTGTTGATTTAGATGAGACAGAGATAGTGGCGGACAGCATCTCCCAGCACTGGGGGTCATCCTGGGGACTTGGGGGGGCTCAGCCCATGGTCCCCTCCCAGGAGAGGTCTGCCCAGCCAGCCAGGATCCTGCAGCACCTTATCGGAGGTGATGAGAATATGAATACTTAGCCTAATAGATCGTTAAATCCCAGCTGTCTTCCATGTACATTAGCCAATAACTAATTACTTTATACTTCTGAGCTGTGAATATCCTGCTCGCAGAGTGTTTCTGCACCTGGCTAACGACACCCAAGCAAACTGACCCCTAAAAAAGGGATGGCAGCAAGGGGCATACAAGACAAAACCAAAAATTAAGCCACTAGTAAAGTCAGCATGTCAGTCATTTAAAGGGGCTGGAAATGCCAGATTAAAGGCTCTCCCCAAACCCTTAATTTGATATTCATTATGTCAGGTTTTTTGTTCTCCCATTCCAGCCTATTTTTCAACTGTAATCCTGTGACTCATCCATTGAACAGGATGCTCGGGGAATAAGGCAGCTATTCAAGAGTTATTTTAATCCTCATTAAGTGGTGAATGGCCCTGTTCTTCAGTATCCCACGCCATGCAAACCCTGCGCTGATTATGGAACTGTTATTTTCCATGCTGGCTTTCCTCTAGCGCTCATCTCAGCAGCTTCCAGCCTCCCGTTGCAGGTAGGGTGGGGTCTGCCAGCCCCAGATTTCTGCCACAGAGCGATGCTACTTGCATCTGCAAGGTTTTATTACTTTTGAGGAACAGCCTGGAAGACTCGGGTCAGATCTTTCAGATCACACAGGGGATTTTTAATAGGATTTTGCAAGCGTAAATCAGGTGCTAATTAATCACACCACTTCTGCGGGGAAGGCAAGGCAGGTGCAACTGCTCCTGGTTTTCATGTGCGGAAAACGATGAGGACAGGTGGAATTGCTTCTCTGCGGCCACACAGTAACACGAGGAGGACTGGAAACGCTCCCCCGGCCCAGTTCAACCCCAGGCTTGTTCCTCTCCCTCAGAACCCCAATGGCCACAGCAGCGAGAGCAGAACCAGCCTGATTTTGGCTGTGGCAGCTCGCTGGAGCTCAACGCTTTTGAAAATGAGGTTGCAGGTGGTTGAGACTTAAGGAACAAGAAACCAAAGCGACTCTAAAGGCTTTGATTAACTGACTGTCTCAGCTTCCTCCAGGCCTCTCCCCTGAGGCAGACCCTCCTGTTTCACCACATCAGCAGAGCCTCCCAGGACTTCGACAGAAGCTCCCCTCCTGCCACCCAGCTCCGCCCGCTCCCGAGCAGCATCACGGAGGGCAGCCGAAGCTGTCACAGCCCGCACAGTTTCACGGCTGCTCCATGTTTTGCTGGCATAGCAAGGTCAGGCAGGAGGCTGGCGCTTCTTGCTCCTGGAGCTGCTGCAGACTTGTCAGCGGGGTTTGCACCGTGGACTTGGCTGCAGGAACTCCCTGGCAGAGGCAAGAGAGTCTGGCTGACCTGGACACCAGTCAAGTGCTTCCCCTGCCCACTCCCTGGAGCTGTCACTTGGTGCCTCATCCTTCTCACACCTTGGGGCTGCTGCAAGCCTCCTTCACTGTACAGCAGTGACTCACACCCAGAGCTCCTCTGTCCAAGCAGTGCTCAAGGCAGGTTTTTTTTTTTAAATACCCACCAGGAAGCTCAAAACTGTATGAGTTTCAGGACTCCATTTCACAGGAATCTTCAACGCAGTCATTTAGTGCTTTTTGACCTTTTATTTTTACAGTTTAAATGGAAGCCTTTCTAAACGGTAAGTACTTAGGCATACTTACAGGCAGGGCTTAGTCTACACAGAAAAGGAAGAAAATGGTAGTAACCATTGCTCTGGGTGAAGAAGTTGCTTTAACTGCGCAAGTTCCTGTTGGAAAACTATGATTTTACTGTTGGGCTTGCTACAAACAGTGTTTCTTGTCAATAGGGTCTTCTTATACGAGTGTGCATGTGTATCTACAGGCACATAACACATGAGTGCATGTGCTATACGCATGAAGATGCTGATGTGAAATGCATGTACCACCTGGTCCTCATGGTAGCAAAGCAGAGAGGGACAGGGGCCATTTCGCTTGATCTTTGTGGCTTTGCAACAGGTAGGTATGTACACTGCAGCCGTAACTGCTTCACAGCAACGGGTATCATTCATTCGTTATTTTAAGGCTATAGGAGATGGAGGCTTAAATGAACTCTGTGAAATTGAGGAGGTGAATGTACAGCTGCAGGTGGAAAATACTCACCTGCAATGAGCACTGCAGTTCTGGAGGTTACCTCTGATCACTTCAGAAAACCAGCATGGCCCACTGAGTTATGCCAAAAAACAGGCAGAAAATAATCCTTCTTCCCTATTCCTGTTCAAGGCCAGGTTGGATGGGGCCTTGAGCCACCTGGTCTAGTGGGAGGTTGTTTCCATGGCAGGGGGTTGGAACTAGATGGTCTTTGAGGTCTCTTCCAACCCAAACCATTCTATGATATGAGTCTATGATATGAAATATCTGTAAAAATGGGTAGCATGAGGAGGACTATCTTGTACAACAGGGCTTCAAGTTCACTCACTAAAATATGTCTCCTCTGTTGAAGGCACACACAGGCTCACATGCTCATTCACAGGGGATTCTCTTCCTCCCACACACCCCTTATACCCACCAATGGAACAGGCACCATGTCAACCATGCCCACTCAAGAGCTTCCTGCACACAGGCGTGTTTCTCCCTCACAGTGCCTTTCTGTAGATATTCATTGACTCTTTCAAAAGCATCCAAGCGCCAAACTGCAAAAGCAAACTGTCTGGAAGAGCTTGTGCAAGGAAAATACAACTTTTGTTTTCAAGCAACTACAGCTAAAAAGTACATCAGCAGAAAATCAAAACCAGAAGAGGAATGTTTCCCGATCTTGGCTAAAATGTTGTTTCAAAAACAAGCAGCACAGCAGTGAAGATAAAGGTTACACAGAGCCCTAAATACCGCTCTCCACGGGAACAGATGCCTTTTGAAGTATCTTTGGAAAGGTTGTTGTCTTGATAAAGAAATGGTTTTTCCCCTGTGTAGACAATGGAGTATGAGGTCTATCAAAAAGGGCAGCTTTTTCCAATATCAACAGAGCTGGACTCACCAGAGGAGGCTCTGGAAAGGAGACACATCCGGCATAGGAATTTCTCCACAGCAATGCCTCTGCTTTTTGAAAGCAGTAACTACAAGGTCTCCTACCCCCGAAATGGCAACGTTTGGACTCACTTTTGATCTGGAGTTTAAAACCTCTCCATAGCACCTTGTATTTTAATTGCTCTGATTTTCTTTGGTTTTAATATACCTCGTGCTGCCCTTTCTCGCATGTTCCAGCATAAATCAGGACAAAGAAGTGGTGAAATGAAGAGAAGAAATCCAGGTGAAGAGAAAGAACAAGGAGTTTATGCTGAGGAAGCTCTGCACGGCTGGTGGCAAACCCCACAGGACAAACTTAGCTGGTGTTGACAGTCGGAGCCTGGGATCCCCTCTGTGTTTGAGAACTTCCCACTGACTGTCCAAACACAAAGTAATTAGATAAATATGGACCAGTTTTCTCAACAACCAAGCAGCTGAGCAGGCTGCGTGACTAACGTTAAGCAGCAACACACAAACAGCATCTGGGGGAGCGCTCCTGGATGCTAACCTTTGGAAACACGTTGAAAAACGTAGATCACGGTGAAAACATATGGTCAGAATAGAACAAAATGTGTCCTTTAAAGGGCATTTCTGAAGGCGAAGTTGGTTTTCAAGAACATAAATAGTATGGGTTTCTAAAGCAGGATTAGTTAAAGGCAATCTTTGGTGGAACACCGCCAGCTATTGCACATTCAGAGTGGAGAGATAATTATGCTAATACCTTTGGAAGAAACACATGGTCGTTTTTAACCCCATGATATTGGCAGGAAGGTGAAGGAAAGGGAACATGGAGTCCTTCCCCTGTTTTTCCCTCTTTCATGAAGTATAAAGAGAAACAAAAAGTGAGGATGAAATCCCTGCAAGAAGGGCTCTCCAGTGAGTCTAGTGGGGTTGGACTGTGCTTCCACTTTGAGAGCAGAAGTCAAAGACACTATTCATGGCCTTTCCTTAGCAAACAGCCAGGGGTGCTTGGCTATGCCACCTTACTCTCCCTTTAGACTGAAAAGAGACAGGATTTAGCAGAAAGCTAAAAGTAGAAGCCTCCTTGCTTGTTACACTCACAGAATCACAGAATGATAGGGATTGGAAGGGACCTCTGGACATCATCTTGTCCAATCCTTCTGCTAGAGCAGGTTCACCCAGAGCAGGTTGCACAGGATGGTTTCCAGGTGGGTTTGGAATGTCTCCAGAGATGGAGACTCCACCACCTCCCTGGGCAGCCTGTTCCAGTGCTCTGCCACCCTCAAAGTAAAGAAGTTTCTTCTCCGGTTCAGATGGAACTTCCTATGCTCAAGTTTGTGCCCATTACATCTTGTCCTCTCACTGGGCACCAATTAAAAGAGTCTGGTCCCATCATCCTGACACCCACCCTTGAAGTATTTACAGGCATTGATAAGATCCCCCCTTTAGTCTTCTCTTCCCTCAGTGTTTCTTCACTCCAAGCACAATTCACAGGAACAAAAAGTCTTATTTGGATTCCCATGAAACCCAACGGCTGAGAATTGGTGTGTGTCCTGTCCTGGGGCCTTCCTCGGAGAAGGATGCCCAGTGACCACAGGGTGAGTGGGCTGCCAGCTTACACGGACCAGACCAGAGCTTTTCCAGCCTCTGTTATGGCTTAGGAGTGATAAATGTGCCATGTTATAACCAACATGATGAGCAGCCTCTGAACTCGTCAAGTGATTTTAGATTGCTCTCAAGTCAGAAATTCACTTGCTCTCAATCTGCCAGCAAGGCATGGGCAGCCTCACGGTGTTTGGACAGCAAAGCAGGGACCTTCTCTTTCTATTCCACAGCTCTCTGCTAGAGGCAAGAACAAGAACATGTGTCCTGTGATTGTTTGAAGTTTATTTCATCCTTTTGCTCATTTCTGGAGTTTTTTATTCTGAGGTGCAGGACTTTTTTGGCATGCTTGTTCACTACTAAACATGGCTTTGGGCCAAGGCTTTACAGATCCAGATGCAATCTAACACTGATCATATTCTTAACTCTAAGCATGTAAGTGAAGCCACTAGCACTAATCAAGCACTTAAAATGAACCACGGGCATAAGTGCTTTATCACGGCAGAAAGAAAGTGGCACTGTGTTAAGGAAGAACTAAAAGCTCTATTTTAATCCATCCCTAATCCTAGCAGCAATTAAGCAGATGGTTAACTTTAAGCATCTGCTTAAGTCTAGCTTAAGTCGCATTAAACAGTTGCTTTCAAAATAGTACTTCCATAGAAATATCTGTATATGACAGAGTCAAAATCCAGTTTTTTATTATTAATTACCTTTTCTGTTCTTGTAGTGTTCCCATCCCATCAGATTTGATGTGGGAGAAGGTGACATGTGGTCTTTGAAGGCGCTGAGGACAGAGATACTGACTCTGACCACCAGCAGTACTATGTTCCTTGTATGACACACAGATCCTCGGGTATTCTATGCATGCTTATTATTTTAATTCTTTAAAAATAAATATATAAATTAAAACCCTTTTTCCGCATGTTGTAATAAGCAATTTTCTGCTTGGCCAATTCAAAAACAGCTGAAATGACAAACTAAGGCTTGGGGTTTTTTAATATTTTTTAGATTTTTAATGTTTGGAAGTCTCAGAGCAACTTAGATTCTGGGAAAATTGGATGGCTGTTAAAGGAAAAAAAAAGGGAAGAAAGTAATATAAAACGAGGAAAATCTGGATGTGCTTAGAGGAACTTGCTTTGTTTTTTGGGAAAGAAAGGTGAAGGTCTATGCAAGCTGGGGCTGAGGGTGGGCTCTTTGTATGTCTGGTATTGGCCTTATATGAACTTTAAAGTCCAGCTAGTCCAGGAAATCCCCTGTGATTTCAGTGTACCACATTGCTCAGCACATCAAACAGTCTCTAAATAATTCATCTGTCTTTACCAGCAATAAGTTACAGTATTTATCACACATTTAGGTTTGCTCAAGCAGGTTTTATTCGGGGAAGCCCTGTGAGAGCTGCTGAACATGCTGAAAACCAGCACCACTAGTTGAGGCATCTCTTCCGATAGAAAAGGAGCATTCCCTGAAACAAATGCTTGTGAGCCCCATTGTCCCAGTTTTCACAGAAGGGGAGTATTTTGTCATAAACCTACAAAGCCCCAGGTTCTTGAATCATTTGATTAGGCAGGAATTTCATCCCTCTTTTCGTCAAAGGGAGATCACTGCCTCCTTTTTCGTAGAGAAGAGGCAGCAACAGCACTTTGCACCTTGAAGGCCCTGAAGGCAAGAGGCAAACAAAAGACATCAACATTTGTTTATTTTGAACCTGTGGTTTCTAATCCAACCTCAGATTTGTTTTCACATCTCATTTGTGGTTTCTTTAACACTTGTGGTTGGCAATACTGAAACTCCCCTGATAACTTATGCAATATTTACTGCCTTTCTGCACTGAAACCTGGCAATATGGCAGAGTATAATATTTATAGTGGTATGAACTCCTCTCCTGTAGGTAAAGCAACTTCTATTTATTTACTCACTCACTGCCTTCCATGGGAATACTTACGTTAGCAAATTTGATGCTCAGCTCTACTTGCTGGAACATAGCTTTTTTTTCTTGATTTTGGTGTTTTTTTGTTTTATTTCTGCACCAAGCTCATCAAGGCCAAGCAAAGCAGTTCTGCGGTCATATTAATTGGAAGTAAGTGGGTGATGCTACTGAAGGAGGTGGTCTTGCTGCCTCTTCAGCCCTCCCAGAATCACAGAATGACAGGGGTTGCAAGGACCTCTGGAGATCACCTTGTCCAACCCCTCTGCCAGAGCAGGTTCACTAAGGGCAGGTTACACAGGAACATGTCCAGGCGGGTTTTGAAAGTCTCCAGAGGAGACTTCACAACCTCCCTGGGCAACCTGGGCCAGGCTCTGCCACCCTCATGGTAAAGAAATTTCTCTTCACGTTGAGGTGGAACTTCCTGTGTTCAAGTTTACGCCCATTGCACCCCGTCCTGTCACCGGACACCACTGAAAAGAGACTGGTCCCATCTTCCTGACACCCACCCTTCAGCTAAACATTGATCAGATCCCCTCTCAGCCTTCTCTCCTCCAGGCTAAACAGCCCCAGGGCTCTCAGCCTTTCCCTCAGCCACGAGATTTTCTTGCCTCTCTGTGCCTCACTTAGTGTATATATGATCTTGCAGAAAATTCTCTCTGCTTTTTTTGGTTTGTTTTTCTCATCCAGGTTATTCTTCGGCCCAATCAGGTCCCTGATCTCACTTTCTGTACAAAGTTGGGAGGCTGGGCCAGCAGATGGAGAAGAGGATGAGGATGCAGCTGCTCCTTCCAGAGGTGGATGATTGAAGGGACCGATTGAAGGGACTGGGGCGGTGTGCTGAGTGACTGATTTACTTCAGTAATTCTGGACCACATGTGAAGCTGCTACAGGAACAAAAGTTCCATAAGCACGTGACCTGTGTCTTCAGAGTGAAGCTCACAGCTACATTTCAGTAAGAAACATGATGTTTGTCCAAGCTAGACAGTTTTCTCAAGCCTTACAACCCTGCTCTCTGAAAGCCTGCAAAACCTTCTAGTTCAATAACCACTCAAGGACCACTCTGTAGCTGGAGGAAAACTGGGCCCAGCTGGACCAGAGCATTTCAGATGAAACACAGGAGTCCAACTGCATCCTTCTGAATGTGGCAGCACTGTCTGCAGCCTTTGGGTCAAGCATCCCTGAGCCATGGGATCTCTCTCAATCGCACTGCTCATTGCGAGGGCTGTCCCTGGAGAGGGGGACAGTAAAGATATGAAAGAGAAGGCAAAGAAAGCTGAGCTACAGATGGAGCCAAGCAAGGTATGCCAGGATGGCAGGACTGCAAAAGGCTGCTTGCAAACCCATGCTGACCACGCTGCTTCCACTCTGTGCAATCCCCTCTCGGTAGCACTCACCTAGAATATGGGCACGCAGTAAGATAAGGGTAGAATTTAAATGAAAGCACATTTGTCTGCAATGATCTCGTGGGCAGACATTTGGAGTGATATTTACACACCAAATGTGGCTGTCCCCTCTGTGCTGCTCTGGACTCATTTTGGGGTCCACAGAGACAGATACTGTGGGCTCGTGTTTCTTTTCATCTAAGATCCAAAGCAAGTCAAGCTGTAGACATGTGGACATCCCCCTTTCTCCCTGTTGACTCTAAAGGGCCTCTAGAGCTTGGGGGAAATCCGTTTTTCAGACCGAGAAACTGGGAGAACGAATAGCAAAGTGGTTCTTGCAGGATCCAACAACAGCGTGCAGGACATTTTCCCAACACAGAGAAAGTCTTTTTTCTTCTCCCTTTTCCCTGTTTCCTCTCCATCTGCTTTCCCCCTTCAGTGCTGTGGTAAGTTGCTGTCCAGATGGTGCTGACACACTGCAGTGTATGTAGTCCAGATGCAAAGCATGTCCCCTGAGGAAGGTGACTCTCTCTGCATCAAGTGAAAAAACTTACTGGGGAGGCACTTCTAAAAGAGGAGCCCTAGCTCCTGGGTAGGCAGGAGGAGCAACCTGAGCAGGAGGCAATGTTATCTAAAATCCCTCTACAGAATTTTGAAACAATTCAGAAGACTTAGAGCCAAATACCTGGTCTTTGTCAGAGACCAAAAAATTTCAGGTCCTGAAAGCCATGAGTGTGTGAAGCTGTTGCTGGGGGAAAACGTGAGGTAAGCAGTAAGAGTAGGAGGACATCTCGTTGGCACTGATCATGTTCAGTATGCCACACAGCACTTGTGGACGTGCTCCAGTACAGCCAGGATGACACTATCCTCTCCTTAGCACTGGTGTCCAGACTATGGGCTCAATCTGCTTAATGAAGTAGATCTCACCAATGTACTGACACATAGCTCATAACAGAACCACAGATCTGCCAGACTGACTGTTAAGTCCCTCAGAGACCCTTCTCCTATCACCTAGTTCACATGGTCCACCACTATCTCAGAGCTTGGAAAGCTCATGCTGTTTGAGATACTAATTCCATAGAATCAATCATAGAATCATTTTGGTTGGAAGAGACCTTTAAGATCATCAAGTCCAACTGTTAACCCAGCACTGCCAGGTCACCACTAAACCATGTCCCTCAGAACCACATCTCCACAGCTTTTAAACACATCCAGTGATGATAATTCAACCACTTCCCTGGGCAGCCTGCTCGGGGCTTGACAACCCTTTTGGTGAAAAAAATTTTCCTCATGACCAACCTAAACCTTCCCTGGTGCAGCTTGAGGCTGTTTCCACTTGTCCTATCACTTGTTACTTGAGAGAAGAGACGAAACCTGTCTCTCTACAACGTCCTTTCAGGGAGTTGTTGGGATCGAGAAGGTCTCCCCTGAGCCTCCTTTTCTCCAGGCTCAACAATCCCAAGTCCCTCAGCTGCTTCTCACCACACTTGTGCTCCAGACCCTTCCCCAGCTTCACTACCCTTCTTTGGACAGCAGCTTTCCTTGTGCAAAACATTTGAAAATCAGTGTGCTGGTGGCCACTGTCCCTTAACCTGGTATCTTCAGGAGACATCTGACTTCCTCACACCTTGTGGTTTATGACACCAATTTGATGCTGTCAAAAAGTGCTTTGTACATGAAGCTAGCAAGGTGACCAGTGCCTGCAGCCAAACCCTCTTAAATAAACTGGCTAGCAGCTAAATTGGAGACAACTTTCTTCCTCGCAGTTTCCTCTCCCAGGCTCTTTTCTGGAGCATTTCCCTTTGGAGGAAGAGATGTTTTGCTCCAAATTCAGGCTGGGGAAATTCTACCAAATAAAAGGACAGCCTCGCTTCATGTGACCATTTCACAATTCCCTGCATGGGCTCTTCTCCCTTGAACACTACTTTTGTTTAGCATCATAGGTATTTATCCTGGTTTCTCTCACCCAGATCACCTCCAGCTGCACCTTGAAATGTAGGCAAATGAATTCCACTGGAGAAATGCAGATCCTTGGAGAAATGCACATAGAAGGCAGAGACTTAAAGGGTGGACTGATAGAGCAAATCATGTCTACTGTTTATTATGTGAAAAAGATGCAGAGAGGGAGGGATCCTGGGGGGTGGGAGGTCAATGTGGCTTCTCTGTGCCTGGAGGGACTGAGCTGGTGTCATGCTGTGGCGGCATCGCTGGCTCTTTTTCCTTCTACAGTCCTATCTCCCTGCTCCTTCCTGCTGAGCCATGGGACATTGACTAGCCTGGGACACTGACCAGCCAAAACATTTTTTTCATAGCTGCATCAGTCCCATACTTTGGCTGACCACAGGACTGTGTCAACATTGTGCAAAGAGCATGGAAGGCAAGGCTGACGCTGCACTGGGTGCATTAAGCATTGAAAACCCACAAGCGTAGAAAAGGGAGGCTGTGAGCTGAAGTGAGCCAACCAATAGACTTTCCTCAATAACAGATGCTCCTGATGCAATCAGCTGTCAGAAATACAAAGATTTTGGCTGAGGTCACATTTCGTGGCTGCTGGGCCAGGGTCTCAACACGGCTGATGGATGTTTTTGGTGTTTTCCAACCCAGCTGCAGGTGCACAGCAAAGAAGTGTCCATTAGATGGCAAGCTCCTCTCTGCCATGTGATGTGCTCCAGCCATGTGCCTCTGCCCATCTGCCTGGCTTAGGGCAAATGTCTGGGGAAAACGGGCTTGGCAGTGCCATGCACTAGGTGTGGCGTGGAAAAAAAGGTAATTCTTCCAAGGATTAAACATTTGGACAGAAATGTAAAATCATTGTCCTTGAAGGGAAGGGGCTGTCCCAGATCTGAGCCAACATCTGTTACAGGGGAGAGTATCTGGGCTCCGAGAGCGACTCCCCATCTGCTCAGGGGTTTTCTTGCTCCGTTTTGGTGCAGGGTTCCAGCTGAGCTGTGATGGTTGAGAGCAGCCTCTGTGCAAACTCGTGATCTTGCAGACTGGGCTCCCCTAGGTAGTGTCAGCCCTGCTCTGTAAGGACCCTGAAAAGTCACCGCTGCCATCACTGCCAGGAGCCCTGCAGCCCCATCTTGCAGGTGACATCTTACATGGGCCACCTGACATCAGACCAATGCATTTACCATGTCCTGACCACTCCATGGCCAGACCTGGCCTAGGCTTCCTGGGACATTCACACATTTCTGCGTCACTCTGCTGTGGCTTCTTGTCATCTCTAAAACTCAGAGGGCTTTGCAAAACAAACCAGATCTCCTTAGCTCAACCGTATCACAAGACCTGGGGAGGCTGTGGTGGGCCCCAGTGCTGGAGTGCACTAAACAGAGATGTTTCCTAGCAGCTCTCGAAGCAGAGCAGCCCCACATTGATGTCCTCTCTGCTGTACCCCAAAAGCCAAGTGGGTGTTTTGGCAGCCTGCAGAAAAGTGGACTGGAGTCTCTGAGGACAGCCCTCTCCTCACCACCTTCACTAGCCCTGGAAGCCCCCCAGGGAAAGGCTCCGTGAGGTGCTTTCACCTGCATTTGGAAGATAAAACCCCACACCCCGGTGAGCAGGAGCACAATTCGAAAGGCCTAATGTAATTGCTTTGCCTTTTCCATCAGGGAAGGTTCATTGAAAGTCTGATTTCATCTCTCCCTTCTCCTCCCAAATCTTTCCCAGGAGGGATGTTAGGAAGGCTGCCTGCAGCCCTGCCACCCAGGAATGAGAGTCCCTTGGTGCGGTGCGCTCCCTCCAAGACACTCGGGCTGTGCCAAAGCCCCAGATTTACCACCCTACCTGAGAAGGATTTTGCACAAACACTGGTTGCGGGCTGAGCTGGTCAGTGCGAGGAGAGCCTCGAGCATGCTGCATGGCAGCAGGGTCACAGGAGAGCTTCTGGCTGGAGTCGGTGGCCAGAGCAAAGGGGTTAGGCGGTAGTTCAGAGCTTCTGGGATATGTGTCATTTCCACAGAGTGGTCCTGGATCCCCTTGACCATCTGTCCTGATCTTAAACCTTGACACTTGCTCTGCCAGGGTGCTGGTTGACCCCGGTGACCTGCAGGCTCACACACTGGCTGCACGGCTGCCCGTCTTGCACAGGCTGGAAGAAGACGATTTTCTACCTGGGACCACAGCCCACAGACTCTGCATCCACGGACTTTGAGGCTTCTGCTGCATCTTGCTTAAAATGCCACGGAGTTTCCTTGCAGTTTAATATTTTGATCAGGCTTATTTGCTCCGAAGGGCTTTGAGGGTGACTCCCGGTGACCTGGGGGCCGCTCTCGCCAGTGCCCCAGCACACATGCAGCTAACAAGGTTCACTGTTTTCACTGCACCCTGCTCTCAACTCCGCCAGCAGCCTGGCAGCTGCCAATGCTTCCTTCAGAGACCTGCTCCATGCCGAGCACTGACAGCAGGTAGGAGGGCTGCAGGAGAAGACGAGGACTGGGGGAACACCCCTCTGCAAACACCCCCTTGGCAAAGCCACACTCAAGTATCAGAAAGTCAGCTTTCATTCCACCGCACCCTCTTCTGCCCCTGAAACCCCTCCCCTGTGTGGCAGGGAAAGACTCTCAGCCCCAGGCGCTTGGAGAGATGGGTGAGGAGCAATGCGGATGGAGGTTTCCAAGCAGATGTCCCTCCAGTCCCAAGTCCTGCCCACAGCTGGCACCAGCTTTCTGCCCGGTGGGACAGCCCACAGCCACAGCAAAGGGGTTTTCCGTCTTCCACATACAATCCTGCCTGGTCTTGGGGAGTTGGGGACTGCTTCTGAATTCTGGACCTAAGATTTTAATATGCCATCCAATTTTGAGGGGGCAATTATGAATTTATTAATTTTGTAAGTTATTACTATCTATTAATGTCAATAGACCCTGATTCTTGTTGTCAGTATAATATTTTTTAAATTTTTTTTTTTTTAACTCACCTGACTTTCAGCTTCACATCCTCTGGATTTTCCATGGATTTGGGTAAAAAGAACAAAAGATTTACATTTTTCCCTTTTAACGCTAATGAATGGCTCTTGTGCTAGGGAGCAATGAGGGGGGAACAGATACAAGATCAAACAGCTCTGATCTGTTGCAAGTATATTTGGGATGGAAATTAGGAGAAGGTCCTGAACAAACCATGCAGTGAGGTTCTGAAACCGTCCAAGAGGAAAGAGGTGAGAAAAGTGATGCCTTTAAAGAGGGAGATGGCAGAAGGTAAAAGACAGTTGACTGTGATGGTCTCAGTGACTCCCCGACCACCCTTTTGAGCCTTGTGAGCCTGGGACAGATTCACAGATTCATAGAATGCCAGGTTGGAAGGGACCTCAAGGATCATCTAGTCCAACCTTAAGGGTAGTTCAAGTGAGATGGCCCAGCATCCCGTCAAGATGAGTCTTGAAACTGTCTAATGTTGGGGAATCCACCACTTCCCTTGGGAGACTATTCCAATGTTTAATTGTTCTGATTGTAAAAAACTTTCTTCTAGACTCCATCCGGAATTTCCCCAGGAGCAGCTTGCAACCATTCCCTCTTGGATTTTCCATGTGACTCCTTGTAAAAACGGAGTCTCCTTCCCCTTGGTAGCCACCCTTCAAGTACTGGTACATTGCAATAAGGTCTTCCCTAAGCCTTCTCTTCTCAAGGCTGAACATACCCATGTTTCTCAGCCTTTCTTCATACGGTAGGTCTTCCAGTCCCCTGACCATCCCCGTGGCCCTTCTCTGGACCCTCTCCAGAGGCAAACCCTGGCACCTCACCATGCTGCTCGCTGGAGGCAAGCTGAGAACACACCCTGCAGCCAGACCTGGGATTTTTCCTATTTCTTCTCTCCTGGATATTTTGCATTCTGCGAGTGAAGCAATGAATCGTGATTCATTAGCTCCTGACCAGAATGCAAAGGCTGGGTCTGGCAGTAATAAAAAGCAGGTGATGAAAGCGCCATCATTTCGCGGAGACGTTCCCTGCCACGCTGCCTCTGCGCGGTGCTGGGGCTCCAACTGCTGCCCAGGAGCACGGCGCAGCTCTGCGAGGTGCCACGGCCAGCGCCTTGGACATGGCGGCCTGGCAGGAGCTGGCAGACGGTGAATGAACATGGCATCTTACAAAGAATCTTAGCGCACTTGAAAAGAATATTGCTTTAAATCTGTAACACCCACCACTGAAACGCAGCTGCTCCGGGGTGGAACACTGCAGCCGTTCGACAATTCATGACAAGGCTAAAAATGGATGAGTGGGATGATAGCAACCGTGAGTACGGTTTGCTCCAGGACACAACTGCTGAGGTGTCTATGCAGACAGCAGCTCCCCAGACTCTTGGGAGGCAGGAGCATGATATGGACTAAGAGCAGGATTTGCAAGTCACACTATGAATGATGCTCGAGACAAGAATTTCTCAAGCAGGAACAAAACCTGGGTGCATAAGGTCTAGAAGATTTCATCTCATCGAGTCTTTGACTCTTCTCTCTCCCCTCCCACTGCTCTCATGTCTCTCCCACTATGCAGAAGAGCTCCTGTCTCCAGTGCAACACGGATTGCAGGCAACAGGGAGAAGAGCAGAGCAGCAAGGCTGCAGGCTAATGAGTACCGTATGGGCTGAGATGTGATCTGGGCCATGGCGGTAGCTGTGAGGACTCATCCTTTCCTCCCCATCATCTCCCCACCCCTGTGCAATGAGAAGCAGAGAGACAGCAGGGCAAATTATGGTACAGAGCTTCATCAATGCTTAGGGCAAAATCCTCATTTTCTGGGGAGATCGGGTTGCTGGCTTGGGCAAGGCTGATTGGGCTGAGCTGTAAGGAGCGGAGCTGCAGGGTGGAGTGGAGAGAGGTGATGTACCTAGGAGCCCCTACAAAGCCTGGGTTACACAGGAACCCCTAGATAATCATCAGGTGTTGGAGCAGCTCGGGCTGGGGCTTCAGGCAGGGTCTCCTTGGTGGAAAGTGAACAGAACTTACAACACCATGGACAATTTTTCTGATAAAGGGGGTTATCGTAGTCTCATGTGGCTTTCAAGAGGGAACTTGGAAGTAGAGGTCAATACTCTCTGGGGAAGGAGGTCTGTGTACTGGGACTCAGCATGCTGGGGAGGTAGGAGAAGGGCCTGTGGAAAAGGTAAGAGAAGGAACTCCTCCCTGGATAAGGCTGCATGGTGCTCAGCTCCTCAGAGCCAGCCAGTCTCTAGGTGCCTGGGAAAGCACTGCAGCAACAGCACCTGCCTTTGAAGTTGCTGTAGGTGACACAAGTCTAGCCTGCTGCCTGCTAAGCAACATGCAACCTACAAATGCAGCATTAAGCCAGATCAGGAGCTATAAAAAAGCATAAACTGCACACTGTATGACCCCAACCGTCCACCCCAGACCTCTGCCAGCAGTGCCTGCCCAGCAGTGAAGCCATTGTCAAAGGGATGTGCAGCCAAAAAGCTTTGGGCTTTGCTACCCCTCCACTTGCACTGCCATGGGTAGCTGCCTAAGCATTTGCAGTGTCCCACCTTAAGGCTGCCAGATGAAACTATTCATATTCACGGATAGTCCCCGAGGCTGGGCAGAGAACAGCCATTCTTTGAAATATTTGAGTTTTTCAAAATTGGCTTTTCTTCCTTCACAGGGGAAGAAAGAGTTGTCTGCTGACAGATCTCTCACCAAAAATGAGATAGGAAACAGGACAATGGCTGAAAGCAAGCTCTCCCACAGCTCCCAGTCCTGCCCAGCAAGCTGTCAAGGCTGCTCCCACCCTGCAGTGGGAAATCAGGGAAGGAGAGCCCAAATCACATTGGATTGGCTCCCAAGGGCCTTCCAGCTTGTGGCAATGCCAGTGGGTCACATGAGCTGTGGGTTCCTCCTCAAGGGTCTTTTTGTCCAGAGCTTCAGTTTCTCTCTATGCGGTGCAGACCCTGACTGGCCTCCCTGTGCTAGCGTGGCCTGGTTAGCCCACGGCTGTGCAGCGTGTGGACAATTAAACACACCCAGGCAGGAAACTCCTGAACCAGACTCAGCAATGGGGGGGGAATGACCTGGCAAGAGTAGATCGCTCTCCCTGCAGCTCTTGGTGTCCCCTTCCCCACGTTACTTGGAGTCCAGCTGTCCCCTGGCTCCTGGCACTGCACACTCTAGGTGTGGAGTTCGATGTTGTCACATGCTGCCTTCCTGCTCCAGCTCTGCCATCTGTGTGTTGGAGATGGATCAGCCTGTGGGATGAAGCACTTCCATGTGCACCCTGTAGGCTTCCTAAGTATGGCCACCATCCAGTGCCATCAGCTGTCTCTCTGCTGGAGGCAGAAACTTTGCCTGCCCTTGGGACAAGGGACAAGGTAACCCGGCTGCTGTCCTCCAAAGAGTTGTTACTTCCTCTGTGCTGATGGACCTGAGGACTCTGCAGCTGCCACGTCCCATCTGGCATCGCAGAGATGCCAGCAGGTAGAAAAAAATGGGTTCTGGGGAGCAGAAAGGCTCTGGCAGTATCTACAGTGAGGGTAGATGGGATGGTTTGGAGCAGATGGCATCTCTTTGGGGAATCTTTTATAAAGCCCAGTCCTGGGAGCACTCTGGGAGGTTCAGTGGAGATGTAGCCACCAGGCCAGGAGGTCTCTGGTATGGGCTCAGACTTCCAGGGCCAAAGCAAGTGCTGTGACCTCGTGTTCCCCCTGCAGTGTCACAACATGATGAGTGTGGCTGCACCCCTGCAACACCAGCACTGCTGGGAGAGCAGAGGTGACGAGGGGGAGCCTGCAAGCTCCGCCATCAGCACACCCTGGCATCATAAAATGGGTGCAGGTCGAGGTTCTTCCTGCCCAAAAGGAGCTGCAAACGGATTTTTGGCAACATCTGCTTCGTCCCCGCCCTCCCAAAAGATCACTCATCCTCCTGTTCTGCGTGCAGGGCCCAGAAAGCTCAGCTGTTCTACTGCAGCACAGCCGCGGTGCCTGGCACGTGGCTGTGCACAGGGGACTTCGTTCCGCAATGCCACCTCCGGGGGTGGCCTGGGAGCACAGAGGGGGAGCACTGATGGGGCAGGGCCTGGGGTCTCTTCTGGAGAAGAGGCAGCAGCCTGCAGGGAAAATTGCCATGGAAGAGCTATCTCAGGTGAGTGCCAGTAGCCTCCAAACTCACAGGGAGTCCTGAATACTTCCCTTCTCACTTTTTTTCCTGCGGGAACCATACCAGGGAACTGTGCCTGCTCAAGAGCCTCTGCTGAGTCCTCACTCTACAGCAGCAGCTCTGGTTTGCAGGGAAGGTCTCAAGGAATGACTGCCTGGAGAGCAGCAAGTCCTCTCTGCAGCAGAGTCAAAGCCATGAGGGCCCATTGCAGCAAATTCTGAGCATCCAGGCTGGAGTCTGGGATGCAGGAGAATGGCCCCACCACTTCCTGAAAGGAATCATGAAGTAGTGTCTCCACTGATACCTGCTTTGGTCTGAAGTCTCTTAAGATATGAACCTCCTCCTGTGGAGGGATCCTGAGATAACATGAAGTTTCTAACAGAGCTCACTCTATCTGCCTTTTGGAACTGGAGCTCATTGAGTGTTTGGTAGACACTGGTCTGGTCAGTGAGGCTGCTTGCTGAGTCAAGACTCTGTCCCAGGGGTGTGGATGAAGACACTGAGGACTATTTCAGAGTATGCCATGTGGTAACAAAGCCGTCCTGTGTCTGGCTCTTCTAACTTTGCATGGCATTTCATGGGGCTCAGAACAACCCTTTTGTATCAAGCCAAACTCCTGGCAGGAACAGGGGGGACTTCACCATGGAAGGTGGAGTTTCCATGCATGAAGATCTTCTCATCCTCCGACAGGCTGAGAGAGTTTGGGCTGTTCAGCCTGGAGAAGAGAAGGCTCCAGGGGGACCTTATAGTGACCTTCCAATACCTGAAAGGGGCCTATAAGAAGGCAGGGGGAGATCTGTTCTCGAGGATTTGTAGTGACAGGACAAGGGGTAATGGTTTTAAGCTAGAAAAGGGTAGATTTAGGTTGGACATTAGGAAGAGTTCTTTAATATGCGGGTGGTGGATCACTGGAACAGGTTGCCCAGAGAGGTGTTGAGGGCCCCATCCCTGGAGACATTCATGGTCAGGCTTGACTGGGCTCTGAGCAATCTGAACTAGTTAGAGATGTCCCTGCTTATTGTAGGGGGGTTGGACTAGATGGCCTTTAGAGGTCCCTTCCAACCCAATGCATCTATTCTAAGTAGATCACACTCCATTAGAGCTCATACACCTGTCACAGCACAGCCCCACATCCCTGCTTGCACAGAGAAGCATCTTTGGGCCCCTGTCATTTCTTTTCTGTCTTATCACTGTTGGCATGAGCTCCTTGCTGCTCAAAGCCGTGCTGCTCACCCACCAGGCCTGCACAGCACACTCCACCCGAGCGTGTCCACTCACCACAGTGACAAGATGGAAACCAAAACCTTGTTCCTCACTGTGGTGCAGTGCCACTGGAAGCTGTGGTGTGGTGTGGCTGAGCGTGGGACTCACCTCCGGGGGCCAGCAGTCCCCACTGGAGTTGGGTGGTCTCTCTTTCCCCATTTGTGTGCTGCTGCTTTCAACAGACCAGGGTTGGAGAAGCAGGTCCCTGATGAGTTCCCATCTGTCAGCCACAGCCTTGTCCTGCTTCTGCCTGTCCCTCTCCGGTCACTCGTGAATTAAAAGCCCTTCCTGCGCTTTTGCACCCTGCAGCCTAGAGAGCTGCACCTCCTGACTGCCAGTGCTGCGGGGGCTTCTGCTCACGAACAACCCCCCCGAGCCGCTCTGCTCTGCTTGGGGGCTGGAGGAGGGACAGTTTATGTGGAGCACAGAGACATCAATATTTCAAAGCTCTTAATGCAATCTCTTCATGAACTCTCACTGCTGCTCTCCCGTGAATCCCTCTTGCTAGATGAATCATTAGCAGGGAAACCAGAGAGGGCTCTGCAGGGCTCAGGCTGGCAGCAGGGACCAGCGACATCCCTTGGTCTCCATCAGGAAGCCAGTATTACTGCAAACCGCTGTTGTCTAACACAATCTTCACGTGCTCTGTTCTGTGGAGTCCTCAGAGCTGTGTGACCAGCGCTGCTCGCATTCCCTTTGTGCCAGATCCCTTTTCTGTGCAGCACCAGGGAGTCCTGCAGACACCCTTCATGGGCTGTTCACAGCGTTTCCTCACTTTATACACTCTGTTGTCCATAATATTCATGTCCCTTCCTGCACAATAGTCACGAGGCTCCTGTCTTCACACTCCTTATCATTTGCCACCACGACACATGGCCCTCACCACTGTCCACTGTGTGTCTTTGGCCTTTGATGCCTCTCCAGACATGTCTTGTCCAGATCCCCAAATCACCTGATGTCTTCTTGCTTCCCTTCCACACTATTTTTTCACTGAATGTGCTTAGGAAGGTCTTTCTGCCTTTGAACAGTTAAAGTGGAAGATAGACAAAGCCAAGACACAAAGAGCTGCATTTCAAGCCAAGATACCTCCAGGATGGAGGGACAAAAGGTTCTTACAGCTCTGTTATTTGTAGCTAAATTACAAGTCTGGTTCTGATTAGACAGCAGCAGATAATAGTGTTTCCAGCAGAAGTGTGGACGATGAGTAACTTGTTCTGTGAACACTGGAGAACGGGTAATTGAACTGCTCTGCTGGGCATGGCCAAAGTCCCTGTCCGGGATTTTGAAAGCAACCAAGACCTGCACATGCAAAGGATTCTGCCTGGCTATGAACAGGCGGGAACCAGGTAGACCTTCACTGAGTGGGTCCCCACCTGCTCAAGGAACAGGAGCACAGCTATGTTCCCATTATGATCTCAATTCTGTTGTGGTTTTGTACTTTCTTTTTCTTGGATATTTTTTTTTTCCTGGACAGGCTGAGAGAGTTGGGATTGTTCAGCCTAGAGAACAGAAGTTTTCAGGAAGACCTTTATTGCAGCCTTCCAGTTTCTGAAGGGGGCCTACAGGAAAGTTGGGGAGGGACTTTTTACAAGGGCTTGTAGTGATAGGATGAGGGGGGATGGCTTTAAACTGGAGAAGGGGAGATTTTGACTAGAAATTAAGAAGTTCTTCACTCTGAGGGTGGTGAGACATTGGCACAGGTTGCCCAGGGAAGCTGTGGATGCTCCATCCCTGGAGGTTGGATGGGGTCTTGAGCAACCTGGACTAGTGGGAGGTGTCCCTGCCATGGCAGGGGGGTTGGAACTAGATGATCTTTGAGGTCTCTTCCAACCCAAACCATGCTATGATTCCATGATATGCCACGTTCTAAAAATTAAAGGGTGCCACAAGCTACATCCCAGGACTCTGTGGCCCAGCCCTGCTTATTTTTTCTTACAGGTATGAGCAGATGGAGACTGATTTCTGAGGCATGCAGTCAGTGCAGCAAAGGCCAGCCAGATATTACTTCTATCTATAAAATTGAGCTGTTGCTCAGGCCTGAGTTGCTCTCCCTTCCTCCTTGTCCTCTTATTTACATGGATCTCTTGAACCGTACTTTCAAAGAACAGATCGATTAGTCCCTTCTGAACTTTCCTGCAGCCTCAGTACTGCCCTGGTGGGAAATGCAGAGATGATGCTGTGAGGGCAAGCCCAGCACTCCTACCAACCCAGTTAGCTCTGCAATCAGCGCCAGTGATCAGGGCCTCTTTCCCTGAGGACAACAAGCCTCAGAGACATAATTTCATGCTCTTGCTGTCAGCTGCCTTGCACAATTTATCTTCTCATTACCTCTTTAACAGCATTGCTAGTCACTGACTGATCGAGGAAAATAACTCTTGTGATGGAGACATTGGCTTTGGAAATAAAGCAATAAGTAATATTACTTTGCAAGTAATATATATGCTAAGTTTCTGCAGCCAGTGCCCAGAAGAAATTGGGAAGGTGGAGAACAACTGCTTCCTAATGTCCAGTGAGTTGCTATTCAAAGGTATTTCTCTCTGGCTTGAGTAAAGTCACCATAAGGCAAGTGACTTTATCATAGGAGCAAAAGTTGGCTGGCTGGAGAGAAGAGAGAAGAGAGATAGAAGGGCTGACCTGAAATCAGTACCAGGCAGCACTTGCATACTACAGACATCCATGTTATAGCAGGTATTTTTTAGAGGATTCTGGTCTTTTGGGTACTCCCTTGATGCCCTGCTACCCTCTAAATGGGCTTGGAGGCCTCACTGTGACCTCCAAGGAAGAAGTGAGAAGAAACAACCTTAAGAGAAGAACATCAAACACTAATGACCTGGTGAAAGAAGCAAGCATGTAGCTCATGCTGTGTGCAGAAACACCACTCTAGATGGGACACCTTTCCCCACATTCATCTACAGCCATGGCATTCATCTGCAAACATGCAGTGACGGAGGGAGATCACTGTGTTGCTTTCTTGGTTGATTCTATCACTATCGAAGTCATATCTCATAGTTTTAATCTACCGAACTCATAGTTTCTTCTCTGTATAAATCCCCAGCTTTCCTGGAACCCACAGAAGCTTCTGCAAAGTTCAGTTCTGAACAGCGTTCTAGTGTGTTATGGTGACTGTGGCTGGAGTTGTAGGTTGTTATGAGGACTTTCTGGTGGGACCCCTTCTCCAACAGCACACGGCTTTCCCCCTTTTACTAATCAAGAGTCCATGGCTATGTGATCTGGCAAGGAACCAGAAATGCTTTGATTCTGGATGCACTCTGTTTTTGGAGAAAGCCTCAGCATTTTCCCTGGGCAAGAGACACTTTTTATGGTAAATTTCACTTTGTTCTGAATTCAGCTTTCACCAAAAATAGTTTTACAAGTATTTGGAACAGCTCCATGCACATCCAAGGCACTGGAACTGGAAATGCGCAAGGAGACATCTGTGTCCAGATGTGGGGTGTAGGCCACCATCTCGTTGAGTTGCTAACTTCCCTTCAAGGGCACAACCTCCCCCAGCACAGTTAACCCAAGCTACTTGCAAAGAACAATACATAGGAAAACAGCCTGGATCCTATCTCTGAGCTTCCAACTCAGCAACCACTAATATTTAGGACATTTAGGGCTGAAATTAAAGTTCTTCCCCCCATCGGTTTACTATCCTGGAGAACTTGTCAGGAACTAGCAGACATACCTGAGAAATACATCAAATCTAATGATGTGACAACTGAAGTTGTCTACTCAGGATCAGCAGGCAATCCATACTGCAACCAGAGTGCCTCAGGACCACGCAACCAGCTAGGTCCCTGCAAGGAGGGTTAAGAACAAGTCCTATCAGGTGCTCATAGAGGCCTGCCCCAGAGGCAGCTGTGGGCTGGTCTCTCAAACCCTACTCAGTGGCAACGTGATACATGAGCATTGGAGCTTGACCTGCTCTGACAATGATGTTTTTCATCTGCAGCACTGCCACAGAGAAGATCAATATCTAGAATCCAGCTGTTTCTTTTTCAGGAGAGTCGTGGTCTGTGGGAGATGCCACTCACTGCTTCGTGCAGCGAAACAGGGAGTAGTTGCAACTTTTGCATGATGTTAGTGCAAAGAGCAACCAGCCAATGCCAGGGTCCAGCGTACTAATGGCTGTGCAATGACAACCTTCCATCTAAACAGGTAGGTGAGACAGATGATGGGTAGTTTAGCACTGAGCATGTGAACAGCCCAGAGAGTGTTTAGAGTCCTGAGTCCAGCAGGTGCTTTGCTAAGTCAACGTCTCGGCTACAGCAGGAAGAGTTTGAGAAGCACTCTTGCCAGAAGGGATAAGCCCAGCTGTTATGTTGCCATGTCTCTGAAAAGGGCATTGCCTCAGTCCCTCCAGCTTCCTTTTCTTTAGGAAAAAAAAAATACTCAGTGAGATATAGACACATCAGCAAAAACCAGATGCTGTTGGCAGAGGAGTTCCCCTAGCTCCACTTGGTCCCAGCTCCCCGAGCTTGTTTTGCTGTATTTGCTTCCACATGCTCCCCACACCCTGGTGCGTTTCACTCCCTGAAGGAAGACGGGAGCTGTCACAAATCATTACAGCAGGCGCATCTCCCTGCCTCCCCGCATCCCTTGCAGGGCTGCTGGCACTGATTGTCACTCTCCAGGAGTTTACCCAGCCAGACCCCTTGGATTTCCCCGCGCTGTGCTGCTGTACAACTGCTGAAGGCGGTGGGTGGAGAGCCCGGGGGTGTTCACTGGAGTGGAAAAGGTTGGTGCAGTGAAAAATGTCTCTGCCTCCCCAGATGGCCACGACAACGGCTAAGGGCTGATCCAAACATATTCATCGTCCCTGCTGGTTTCACGCTCCTTATCTAGTCCCTACACAGAAGTCTGTAAGAGAAGATGAGCTTGCCACCTTGGCATGCTTGAAGACTCTGGAGGGATTGAGTGTGGACTGGGCAAAGGTCTCCTCTATCTAGTCGATCAGCAGTTACCCCAAGCTCAATTTCTCTCAAGCGTAGCATGGCTGCTTTCACCCAACT
Source organism: Eurystomus gularis (assembly GCA_013400335.1). Taxonomy (NCBI): domain Eukaryota; kingdom Metazoa; phylum Chordata; class Aves; order Coraciiformes; family Coraciidae; genus Eurystomus; species Eurystomus gularis. The sequence continues at coordinate 615,502 of VZZY01020785.1, forward strand.
GAGAGGCGGGCTGCACCCAGCAAGGTGGGCAGGCAACGTCCCCAGGCACTGCTCACTTCACAGCAAGGGCAGAGCCCCCAGGGCTGGGGCAGCAGCCTCTGAAACAAGGAGGCCAAGGCACAGCCACCCTCCCTGACTCGAACGGCTGCTCCTTGAGACGGAACCTTTACCACTCTCCTCTTTGCCTCAGCGATCTTGAAAACACAGTCTGCAGGGCTCAGAGGTGGCTTGTGCTGGAGGGTCTGGGATGTCCTCCCAAGCCTGGTGACCCAGTTCAGCACGGTGCCAAAGCACTGGTGCAGGTGCTAGGTCTGAATCCTTGGCCAGCACCTCCAGCATGATCTTGCCCATTAACTCTGCATAAACAAACAATCACTTATAACGTCAGGGAAAATAATCTCACCCATAATCACTGATTAGAAATGTTTGCTTATGGCTGGATATTTATAGCCTACAAGAGGTAAATGTCACCCTCATTGCCTGCATTGCACGGGAGATATTGTTTAATTAGCAATCACAGCCCCTGGGCTGCTGCTGTTTGGGATGGGAGATGGCTGCTGCTGTGCTTTATTTACCCTTCCTTCTCCTCCTGCTCTTGTTCAGAAGGGGGATGTGGCCTTTCTTATCTGCAGTTGCTCTCAGACCCACAGCGCAAGCAGGACACTGTTTTGAGATGCTCTCCTCCAGGATCTGCTCCTCACACCTAACAACCACAGTTGTCTTGCTCAGTCTCTGGCTGTGATTTACACTGCATTTCGTGACCACTGTGCTGAAGCCCTCAAGTTGCTCAGCCACAGCAGTCCAGCAGTGCTGTCCTTCCCAAGGACATTTTGGCTAGAGGGTGGAAGAGATAAGAAGAACAGTAAGTTCATACTGAAGGAAATGCCTCAACCTTCCCAAATTTGTAGTGGTTAGACCAGACCACAAAGGAGAATGAGCTGGAGTAACCCTTGCTTGAAGGAGACCACTTGTGAGGTGGTCTCTGCAACCTCATGCTAATAAAGGGAGCAAGGGGACAGAGGGAGTATGGTTTAAAGCCAGAGACAAAAGCAGGGGTACCTGAGCTTCTCACACATCTACAGAGTTTGACAGGACCTACAAAAGTGAAAATGAAGTGCCAGGATAATCTCAGTTTACTAAGAGATCAGGTAGGCACCTGCACTTTGCACTTCAGCCTTGGGTGGGATCAGTAGTGAACAGGACATGCTTATGGGCCTTTTTTCCAGCATCCCAGATTTGCTGTCCTTAGTGTTTGTTGAACACACTCAAATCTACTCAAATCCCCCAGCAGCCTCTACTGAAGACACAGCCTGTCATTATCTCATCTCTGCGGGTGGGGAGTTTGTACATACTCTGACAAACCAAACTCTGGAGTAACAATCTGTCAGGAGGAGTCTGCTTCACTGTCACTTAGATCATGGCAGGGCTGAGCATCCCAGGGCTGCCTCTGTTGGTACCGCTGGGCGACTGTATTGTAGAAAAGCAAAAAGTCACCCAGAAGCTCCTAAAACCCCCAACTATTTCTCCTTGTTTTGTCTAGAGTAGCCAAACATGTTGTCTTCCTATGCTTCTTCTGCCAAGACTGGAAGCTAGAAGCCAGAAGTGTCCTCACAGCATCCTCATCACTGGGGCAGTATCTCATACACCAGCTAGACCCAGAAAGGCCACAATATGTGGCAATGATCGAAGGGAAGCCCATGCCATTTTCTTAGCCACTAAGACAAGAGTGATCTGAACTTGGCACCAAGGAGACCATCCATGCTGCTCTGCTCAGGTTGTGGAGCAGTGAGCTGATTGGCAGAGGTGCACAAGGGCCTGTTGGCAGAGAGGTTCACAAGACAAGAGGGCACCTGCGCAGCACAGAGCAGCTGTCCCACCAACACTACCACCACCAGAACTACCACGCTGCCCACGCTGTGGGCTAACCTGGGAGACCCATGGTACAGAGGGGCTGCTCTGCCCCACCTGCCGACAAGAGCCCTTGCTAAGGTGGGGAGCAGCCCAGAGCCTGGAGGAGCTCAGAGCTGTTCCAGGTGATGTACAGGCAGTGTGCCTGTCATCTTGATATCGTTTCTGTGCTACATCGCAGGGACGCACAAGTGGAATGTGTAGACCTTGTATTTAGGTTCTGAGTTGCAAGCGCAGCCCTTTGGTTGTGCATTATCTTCTGGGAGAAGCCTTTCTTGTCTCTGAGCAGTGCCCGTACCTTCCTAGGTAGCTGTTGTCAGTGTATCTTTAGTCATTGCCTCAGACTATCGACCCAGGAGACTGGGAGGAATGTGTTCGAAATCATTGACACTGGACAGAGATTTACTAGGCAGCTTTATGAGGCTGTAACTCCTCCACCGACCTCCTCAGCGAGCACACTCTCTCCTATCTCAGTACAGCTTTTGTCCCCCCAGATCAGGCCCTGACACGGCTATTCCAAACGAATCTGCCCTCCAACTGGCTGCACTCACCCAGGCCAAAAGAAATCTAGGGAAAAGTGTTGTTTCCTTCCCAACAGCCACACTCAGTGCTGTCAGCCATGGAGGTCCATGTGGTGTGGAAGTCCCAGGCCCTTTGTGGCAGGCAGAAGCCTTATGCATTGAGGTCTACCATCAATTATTTTAGGAACGGCCTAAAATGAATTTATTTCCCAGACAGCTGACATTGAAGGATGCGCTGGGCAAAGGTGTGCAGGGAAGAACTGACTTTGCATTCTCCCCGTTGCTTGTAAGTCTGGATATTCACTTGGTGCAGGATTCACCTCTCACAACTTCAACCATCCGGAAGGCAGGTGAGTTGCCTGAGCTCTGAGTTCTCAAAGGAGATGGCTGTTCATGTTTCTGAGAGCATTTTGAAGAGTCAGGATGAAGGGTGGCTGGCACAGGGCTGTGACAAGGGAGCAAGAGGAGTCTTGTTTAGCCTCACCCTACCCGTTGCTCCACGCTCCCCATCTCTTCAGCCCAGCACGTGCGCATGAGAACTGAGCTTGGTTTACACCACACGGCCACTCCTTTACTAGGCTGCAGCACATCTGAGAAACCAATTCTGCCTTTCTACGTAGAAAAGATCTGTTACAACCTTGCACCTGTAGAATAATGTGATCCTAGTTCAAGCCTTTGCTGGACTAACCCTGGGCAGAGATAACTTGAAGGCCATGCTAACTGCCTGATTCCTGCACAAAGGTGCCACATCCCAGAGTGAGTGAAAGGTCTTACAGCAAAGAGCAGGGTGATGTAGTACTGCCAGGACGGCGAAAGGGAGCCCAGATACTCTTCAACAGCTGCGAGGAAAGCTGAGCTGGCTGGTTCAGTGTCTAAACTAGTCTCCAGTGGCCTCAGACCTTGAGAAAAATGGTACAGGCACACGAAAGCAGCAGCAGACACAGCCCCACCACACAGAAGGGACGGGACTCTGGAGGAGCAGAGGCACAGGGTTATGAACAAGGGATCCCACAGGACTACAAAGAGGCTGTTTTGGGGAGGCTGTGGAGGGAATGAAGAAGTTGGCATCATATGCGGTGGTCCAGTGGAGGATTTACTGCTGCTGGTCAACCAGGCTGGCTGGTGGGGGGTTCAGCTTGGCTCAGGCAATCAGAGGGTTTCTTGGTCTCAAGAAGGCTTGAGGCAAAGGGGATCTATGCAGAGGAGAGAGGCATGATTGGGAAATCAACATGTATAGCAAGAGTATGGGCTGCAGAGGCAGGGGTTGTGTGCACACAGGTTTAGACCTTACATGGGAAGGTCTCAGCTGTGCAGGTGGAGGTGCAGGACAGAGCTGTGTGGGCAGGAGAGGGGCAGTGGTTACAAAGACAGGGTACTAATAAGAGACACCTCACAGGAGAGGAGCAGAGGGTGAGCCAAGGTTTCGGAGTGAGGTGAGAGTTGGCATCGCCCTGGTCAGGCAGGGAGGCTGTTGCTGTTTTGTGGGATGGGGACTTGGGTAACAGGAGTTCACAGGAAGCAGGTGAGTAAGAGAGGAAACCACAGGTTGTGGGGTGATTACAGTGATGGGAAGGGGCTTACAACCTTATCGGTGTGTGGGAGCTGGGTCTATGTTGAATTACCCCAGTCATTGAAACCTACAGGAGGTGCTGGAATATGCTGGAAGGGAACTGGTGCATTTGTTCATTCCCCACACAGTGTTAGAGACTGGAAAACCACAGTCTTGTGAGTTACTGAGGGAAAGAAGTCAGAGCAGCAAGTGGAGTTTGGGGGCCTCAGAAAATGCAGGTACCTGTGCAGAGAAGGTGCCATGGCCTGGAGATAGCTGGTCCTCTGGTGTAGGGCCTGGCTGAGCCAACACCAGGGGAAGGTGAGCAGGAAGCTCCCCATGGTCAGGTGTGGCTGGAGGACCTGAGTGCACCATCCATCCTGGATGTGCTTTTTTCTCACATTTCCTCAGACTCAGCTGCTAGCTGATGGTCATGGACTTGACGGACATTTAGACAGACCTAGCATGGCCACTTGTGCCAACACTTCAACTAGCTCACTGCTAGTGGTTTACCATCTCAGAATGAAAGCAGCCAACAGAGAGATGAGCTGAGCCACCAGCAGCAAGACCTGGGGAAGGGGCAGCATTCAAGCAGCTTACAAGCGGGTCAACAGCAAAGCTACACACAGACATATGTAACCTCCAGGTGGGCTGAGGGCTCTGCTTAGCCTGCCAGGCTGTCTGTCCACTGACGAAAGACTCATTTTTTGATACGAACAACTAATTACAGCCTATCAGAGCAATACAGATGAAGACACCTGTAACCTGCATTAGTATGTGTTAAACATGCTTGGTAGAGTGCAGAGAGGCAGGGGTGAATCTGGGTTTAATGGACAGCTCAATGTCCAGACGTGCTTTTAGTAGGATTCAGGGTGAGAAGCAGCATGTAACTGTGCAAGAGACGCCCTACGAGGCTGGAGCACCAGAGAGGTTAGAGCTAAAAGCCACCAGAAGCTTTTGAGTGATACAGCCCTGAGCACCAGAATGCCACTTCTCTCTATTTACTAATGCATTTGGGTGACTCTCAGTAGACAACAGTTGCCTCGTGTCTCTTAAACATGCTCTATTAACTGCCATCACATTTCATCACTCCTCTGGCAATATCCAGCAACACCTCTATAATTTATTGTCATTAGTTTTATTCACGACCATCACAGAGTTCACAGCACGGGGGAAGAAGAGCACTTCATCCATTTCACCACTGAACACGCTGGAATAACAGCTTTTCAAACAGCTGATGTTAAATAGATATGAAAAGATAATGAATAACGAGGAATAAGGGGAGCTGACCTTTTTCGAACAAGAGGCTCTTCCAGCATCATGACAATTGGAAGCTGGGTGAAATGAACCCTGACTTTCAAGACTGTGCTTTCTGACACCTCTGATGCAGACATCTCCCTCTGAGCTGGTCCACCCAGACTCCCTTTACCAGCAGGAGGAGCGATGGGAAGCATTTCTTTCAGACGTGTGCATTGAATTGTACTTTAGAAATGCCTGTTTCTTTCTGGTGACTCTAAAGAGAGCCTGAAAGGATTGAGTTAGATGGAGGTATCTGCAGGTAGCCAGAGGTGTGCTTCCTATAAAGACAACCTGCACTTAGTGGCTCTTAGTTTATACTCAGAAGAATGGAGAGCTTTGCATGCTCTCTCCATTGGTTTGCTGCTCCAGATGACTCTCTCTAATCTGCAAAGGGGCCCTGCAGAACTCACTTCATGACACAGAGACTGTGGAGCTTACTGTAGACATCTCTCCAGATCATGTATTGAGTCTTTTTGTACAGAAAACAGATCAGGATACCCTACAGTTTTCACTTCCATGCAGTGAACACTCCGACTCTCCAGACCACAAAGGGGTAGATGTGTGATCAGATGGCACCCTAAGATGTAGTCAGGATGCAGCTGGATTCACACCCAGACTCAACAGCTGAGAAGCATGTCCAGGACCAGCTGAAGTGACTCGCATGGGGCCCAGGTCAGAAAGAGAATCCTAAACATGCTACATGTAAGAAGACATGGAATGTCCATCACGCAAAATTTCAGACAGTGACTTTTTTTTTTTACTGTAGAAAAGCAGATGATACAGGACACCAAATCATACAGATTTAAAGATACATTTAGGATTAAATCCTTCAAACAAATATGCGGGGTTTTCCAGAAGGCAAAGACAAAGGATGAGGAGGAAGGAGGAAAAGCAAGCTGTTCCTGCAGAGAGCAAACACTTGTTCTTCTGGATTCAAAAGGAGAAGAAGCACCTCAGGTAATTCCTGCTGTGGCTGCCACCCCAAATCTAGCATACCCGTGGGCCAGGGCAAAAGAGGAGCCTGATGCAAAGCCTGGCAGTTCAGTAAATGAAGAATGCGTTAGTTCTGATACATCTTCAGCAGAATTATGATTCTTTCTTCCTGGAAATCTGCTTGTCTGTCTCTAACTGAGAGGCAGAAATGACTGAATAAACCCAAAGTGGTTTGGTTTCGACCAGTACCCAGAATTGAGGAAATCTGGACCAATAAGAATTTTTTTCTACGGAACATAAGAAAAAGTGAAGAAAGTGTTTCTGATACTCTTAATCATGCAATGGGTATTTCTGAGGTTTGTGTAGCTCCACGCAACCTCCTCCTTCCAAAACCTGATGGTGCTTCAGCCAAAAGGCTGTATCAGAGCCATTCAGCCCTGTGGGACATGGCCGTCCATGACAACAAACTTCACCACCTGCCTTCTCCCTCCACACTTTGGTTGCTGAGCTTGTTGTGTGCTAAAACCAAAGTTAGTCTTGTCAAGCCTGTCAGTCATGAAAAAATGTCCAGATAATGGAAAGTCGGAGTGTTCCCTGCATGGAAATGAAGACTGTAGGGTATCCTGATCTATAAAGCTAATTCACTTGCTGATAAATCTGAAAATATCTACAGGGAACTCATTAAGAGAAAAAAAAATCTCAAGAATGGTGTAGTTCACAAAGCTCAACCCCAAGCTGTGAAACTACGGGCATTTTGGCAACCCAAACTAAATGTCACAATGCAAAACTTCAGAGCAGCAACGAGTAGTTATACCCAAAGAAGGACCTAGACACAAAGACTCCTGGGTCACTAAGACTCCTCCACAACCAGATTCTGCTCCAATTTTCTTTGGAAGACTGTTTCTTCCAATTCTGATGCCTCTAGTTCTCAAGATTCTCTGGTTCTTGCCACAATATCCAGATTTTGGCTATATTTACAGTGTTTCCTTACCATTTATTTTTAACACTTTGCATATTTTAATTGAGATTTTCAATAAAAATATTAAATAGGATTGGCCTTAAGCCTAGCCCTTTAGGAGCTCTGGTACTGTCCTTCCAGCCTGACTCTTCCTTTTAACGCAAGCCCTTTGCTGTCTCATCTTTATGCAGTTCCTCCTTCCCCTTATAATTCTTCTGTAATCCTCCATTTTCTTTAGCATCACTAATCAGTTCCTCATGTGACACCATATCGAATGCTTTCTTAAAGGCCAAAAAGATGGTATCTAGCATGTTTCCTTTGTCTAAAAACTCCATTACCTTATCAGAGAAAGATATCGGATTAGCCTGCCACAATCTCCTTTGGATAAAGCCATGCTTCATTCTAGCCCATTTCCCACTTATATCCATCCCTTTAATTACTTCTGCCTTTAAAATCTATTTCAAAGCTTGCATCAAGCTGAGATCCTTTCAATCTTTCAGGCTCTGAATCCCATTGTTTGCCCCCCCATACCCAGGACCCTATGACCTGCCTTCCAGGACCCTATGACCATGGCAGTTGGCATCTCTTTTGACCTGGGCAAGGGTACATCCCTCTGGGATGTAATCCCTTCTGGGCTGTGGGGCTTGGGATTGGGAGGGGAGATCAAACCTGCCAGAGGTTAACCAGTGAGGCACAGCTGAGGGGAGTTTCTGACAGGCTGGGTAGCAGTGACTGCTGAAAACAGGCTCAAAGACAGACCTTAGATGTAGCATCAAGACATAAGCCTAAGAGGAACCCTTGGAGGGTCCTTTAGATGGCATGTGTAAAGTTCATCACTTCTTTCAGGCAACTGGACTGAACAGGTCTGACTAACAGACCTATATGTCCCAGTTGCTATTCAAATAAATCCCAATTTAGTTCGTTTGAAAGCTGTTTGTCTGACTTGGCCAGCTTCCTTTAAGGAAAATGTCTAAGGAGATCCACCTCAAAGCTGTGGAGGTGTTCAAGACTAGGTTGGATGGAACTTTGAGCAGCCTGGTCTAGTGGGAGGTGTCCCTGCCATGGCAGGGGGGTTGGAACTAGATGATCTTTGAGGTCCCTTCCAACCCAAACCACACTACGATTCTATGAGTAGGGTACCCAACAATAAATTGACAATTTTCAAGCCTGTAACAATTGGCCTGATGTGGGAGATTCATAATCCCTGCAGTCCACGGTGCTGCTGCTAGTTTCAGAACCTGTAGTGAAATATCTGATGCCTCTCAGGGTTGTGCATTAGCTCCTAAGTATTTACCTCTCTTGGTTACACTTGCACTGTCTCTTGTCCTTGCATTCCTACAGTCCATCCTGTTCCTGATATCCTGGTCAACATCCACATCATTAAAAATGGAAGCCACGTCCTCCTTTTCTTTTGGAGTCTTACCGCGTATGACTTTAATTTAGCATCCCCCTCATTTCAGAGTGGCCTCACTCATGCTTTTCTCATCCTCATTTCATTTACATAACCAAAGAGGTTTTTTTTCTCTTTAGTTTAACATATAACTTTACATCACTTTGACACTTGATGGTTCTTCCTTCAGCACTATACTTCTTGACCTCTAAGATGTACTGTTTTGCTGATTCATCTCTTTTAGCTTGGTTTCCCAAGGAAAAAAAAAGATTTTCCCTTCCCCCCTTGTTCTCCTGCAATAACTCTCAAACCCAACAGCCAGTTTCAACCCCACCTGAAAGGATGGTAGAAGCACCTCTGATAATTAAAATTCTGGAAGTTTTTTTTTTCAAAAATCAGCAGCTGAGGAGATGAGAGAGATTCAAATTAGCGCGTCCACTGAGGGAAAAGGAAGCATGTCTCAGCCATTAAATATTCCGATTGGCAGCTGCCTTCTTGTCAGTCAGCTCCTGCCTCCCAACCTGCCTGCAGAGGAGCATGGGTGCACCTTCACATGGTACCCGCAGCTCAAGCAGGGTCTTGCTGGGTGGGGATGATATTACTGGTGCGGAAGAGTTTGATTAAGGCTTTGAGGTTGGGGTTTCTGTTGTTGTTTTGGTTGTTTTGGGGGGTTCTTCGTGGTGCATGGAGTGCGGGAAACAACACACCCATAAGCAACCATGCTTTCCTGGTTGCACTGCTTACAGAACAAGATGCTCTCCTTCCTCCCAGGCTCTGCTGATTCTTAATATGTCTTTTATAAATTCAGTTAATTGTGGAGCCCTCTTCCCTGAAAACCTTGCCTGGATGCAGACTCTTAGTAGTTTTACACCTAGAATTCGATAAGTTGTTTCTGAACTGAAGTCCTAGAGCTCTTCAGGCCTTGCTAAACGCTTCCCTGAGTTTGTAAGATCTTTCCTTTTAGAACTGAAGAACTTTACCCACAGATTCATCCTTTTGTCCAACCTGCTATTTGTAATGCCTCACCACTCCTCAGCGTAAGTATTGCCTCTTGCTGACGGAGTGGCTATTTGGTAAAGAAACTCATGAGTTATCATGTCCAAGACACCTGAGGATTACCACTGTGAGTTGTTCTTGTTCTGTAAGTTATTATGTGGGAAATTAAGATCCTGCCACGATGACAAAATTCCTCCACTTACATTCCATAAATATTTCCTCATTTCCAGACCCAATCCCGCAAGTCTTCAGCTCATTATGAAGGGTCCTCCAACAGAACCTCTTTTACTGGTGCACACACTAATGCTCCAACTCTTTTATACTAATCCATGTAGGTGCTGACAGATTTTTACTACTACCAGACTCCTGCTGATTTGTATTTGTCCTTTCCTTTCTTCACTGCACATCCCTTCCTCACCAAGATTCCTGCTGTCTTTGATTACCAGACTTCCCTTCTCCTGTGGACTGTTACTAGACATGGAGAATGCATGGACATCTCCCAGCTTCCCCCTCCCATTTTACCTCAATCACACCAGCTCTCTCCTCAGCTGAAGTCCATGCTTTGAGCAGTATTTTCTTCTGTGAGTTCCTTCCAGAGAATGAACATCCCCAAACCTTTCTTTTAGCACCTTCTTTTAGTCCCCATTATTTTGTCCCTTTTTCCCCTGTGTGTGAGGAGATCCTACAAATCTGACAGAAGGTTACTGAAAGTTTTCCCATATCTGGCACATCCCTCCTTTCTGTATTGAATTGAGAATGCTGCAGTGTCATTTGCCTCAATAAAAAAGGTGATCTGGATACTCCCTTATAGTCCCAGATGTTTTTCAATGCTGTATTTACATCACATTCCCTTCAACCTGATTTCTTCTGGCACGAGCTCCACTAGAAGGTNCCTGTGTGTGAGGAGATCCTACAAATCTGACAGAATTCCTGGACCACATAGACCTTTCTACTGCTCTTTGCGTCTTTCCTGTCTTCTTCCTTTTTCTTCTGTCTGAGAACACTCTATTTTTTGCTTTCCTATGTAATTTTCCTTATACTCTGCCCTCTGTTTTGCTTGGACTCCAACTCTTCTTACTTTTACTGTCCCCTTTGATTTTTAAAGGATGAGGTGCTCCTCCTCGCTCCACAGTCACCTCATCTACATTTGTGCCGATTTCTTTTGCATATTCATCGCTGCAGCAAATCTAATCCTTAGATCTCTTTCTTTACCAGCATCTGGCCTCTTCCTCTGCTATGTAGCCTCCAAACTCTTCTGATCACCTTATTTCTGAATATTCTGCCTTTTTAAATCTCTACCCCGTTTGTCATTTCCATGTTAAATTCATCATTCTGCCAGTTTGTTTAAAGCCCTTGTCTTTCACCAGCTCAGTATGTATTTGACCTTGGAGAGTTATCCCTCAAGAGTAATATGTGTCCAGTTCTCCTTTCTAGTGTCTAGCATTCTTCTGAATACTAATATTGCTTTAACCCATCACCACTGCCTCGCCTTTTTTGCTTTAGTCTATGGAAGATAGACTTCCCAAAGTTGTCTGAGTGTTTGACTTCCCAAACTTTTTTCCAGTGCCAGCCTCAACCTGTTGTTTTGTCTGGTCCATGTCTCGGTGTTCAGTTCTCCGTATCACTTCACCCACATCAATAACACATCCTGCAAATTCACTGACTGACTGAAGAGTGGCCTTTTCCCCTTAGGGACAACTGCAGCACGAACATCTGGGGTTTGGGTCACGGTACAACCTTTTTCGTTGCATTCAGTATAGACCAAGGTCTATAAATTGAAGGCAATACATTACTAGGATGTGACAACAAAAAAAGCCATCTTAACCTTAGCTTTACCACACACTGTAAGCTACAGAGAAAAGCTGAAAAAACAGCTTCTAGTAGGTGTTGTCAAATCATGGCAATTCTGGCTTCTGAGGCCTTCATCTAATTGGATGAGTCTCATTCTGGGAAACTGATTGTACTTGACTGGCAATTAACCTGAAGTCCACTTCTGCACCATATGGCAAACGACTTGTTCTGTCTTAAATCATCAGATAAAGATATTCTTCCACTGCTCAGAGCTTTATGGAGGACAATTCTCTCCAAGTAGTGCTTCCAAAAAGTAACCTTTTAAGGACTGGACCTGGAAGAACGTAACTTGCACATCAAGTGGAATGGAATTTGCAGTGCAAAGTTAGAATCACTTAGGTTGGAAAAGACCTCTAGGATGATCAAGTCCAAGCTCCTCCCTTCTGCAGCCATTCTCCATGAAGGGCTTTCCAGCCTCCCTGGCAATCTGGGCTTGCTAATGTAGGGACACATCAGAAAAGCACAGTGCACTCAGAGGAGTTAAAAGGCTCACCACACAAGTAACTGGCAGACACTTGCGCCCTTAACAGCGGGCTAATGAAGTCTTTAGCCTTCGAACAGAGCGAAAATCTGAGCCAAGCCTCGCTAATCATTCTATTATCAGCGCAGAGATCGGGAGCTGCTCTCTCCACCTCCCTGTTGATATACAGCCAGCTATTAGGGAGGCTCTGCCACAATGAAATCAGTCCTGTTGTGCTGTGGTGGGGTGAGCTGAAGGTCCCGCAAGAGGTGCCTTGGATGAGGTGCCTCAGATGAGTGCGGCTCTGCACAGCTGGGCACGCAGCGGCGTGGCGTGGGCTGGCAGCGAGGCAGCACAGCTCACGCCGTTTTCTGCCGGGCTGAAAGAAGGGCGAGATGAAGACAAAGCAAAGCAAAGGAGTCCGTTTTTCATATATACTACCCTCATTTACAGCCAGGGTTTTCAGCCTGGGACCTCCTGTGGGCAGATGTGCACGGGTCTAGTGTGCAGAGGATTTGGTGCTGGGATGAGTGTTGAGGAACCAATGCCCTGGAGGATCCGGTTGCAAGCAACCAGTTTCTTTTCTTTGCTTTAGTTTTTTAAATAGGTGTTAAAATTTCTGACAGCAGTGAACAGAAGTTGGGCTTGTACTGCCCTGCCTTCCCTCACTGCTTCAAATCCTTGCTTAAGGGGTAAGTAACATCAAACGCTCATGAACTGCCTCTGGCTGATACAAGATAAGCCCTCAGAGAATGGATCTCACTATTCACTCCAACAACAAATACTTTCCTGATGTTTGGTGCCTTTCAGCAACCAAAGAAAGGTGAGAGATGTGCCAGCACCTGCAGCAGGGCCGCAGTTTGTGAAGAATCAGGAAGTTATGCAGATTCAAGAGGGAAGCTGAGGCCCTTGTGATGGAGACTTGTGGGCTGTAATTATTTCCCAATTGGTAATTCGGATGTGTTGCCTTGGAAAGCAGCAGATGGTAATTACGTTCCATTAGATGTTTGTATTTACTGTGGAGCTGTTTCAGTCCTTTCAGCATGGGGTGGAGCTGGGGCCTTGCTGAATGGGCTGGCTGACATGCTTACCAGGCGTCGGAGCCGCCACAGGGGCTGATACTTGTTGGGGAAATGCATGAACACTTCCACCAAGCAAGACAGGCAGGGATAGGAGCCACCCCAGTGACCGGGCTTCAGGATCCACTTCAGGGCTCAATCCTTGGGAGGAGGAGCAGAAAATTGCAGTGAAGCATGTGAAGGTCCAAGCATGAGAAGTGCTCCTCTCTGTGCTAAACCCTGTCTTGGAGAGTTTATTACTCTTGGCTCCCATATTAACCTGCCCTTCCCATCCTTCATGCACTACACAGCCTTGGATTCTTACTGTCCTGACTACATGAACCTGTGTAAGATTGCCTTTCTCCATGGCAGGGACATGGGGTATCTGGCATTTTCCATTCAGGCCTTTTCTGTGCTCTCAAGTGGACAGTCTTCCTGCAGGGACAATATCTTTGTGGAGTTTCTGTCACAAATGTGTAAAGGAAGCCTTTAAGTCCTTAAGGTCTTCTCCTAGTTGGAAGCCTAATGGGGCAGAAAAGCATCTTAGATGTCTTCTCAAAGTGCAGGGGCCCTCCAAAGGAGCTTTTCTCAGTGTGGAAGGCTCTGCTTTAAAGACCTGTCAAAGTCTGTCTTTAAGGTTTTTAACCTCTCTGAACAGTTCAGCAGGACTTTCCTAACTTTCTCCATCTTCGCCAGTGAAATTCAGCCCAGATAGATTGCATCTTAACTTCTTCTGTAAGATGTTTCTCTTACCATTCAGCAGCAGGTAAAAGAATATCCCAAAAGGGTAGGTCTATCCTGACCTCAAGCGTTGTCCAAAAGGTTCATTAAAAAAGATTAAGACTTTTACCAAACCTATGCCTCTAACTGAATGAGTGGTTATTGCTCGGGCCTGAGAATGCAGAAGAGGGCATGAAAAGAGTCCAGGACAGCTTGAGAGAGAGCAGGAAACAGCATTGGGAAAGAAGTTTGGGAAAATATTTCAAGAACCTCAAAGGAAATAATACAGATTGCAAATACTTGTTATGAAGGGAAAGATGTGCAGTGATTATGTGTAGGCAAATCTTGGAGCATAAGGGGACAACAAATTTGACATAAGTCTGCACACAGGCCTCTTGAACTAATCACCCTGTAGATCTGTAGGCAACGGAGACAGCAGGAGTCCTGCATATCCAGGGGAGCACAGCAGGACATCTGGGCATGTCAGCACCACAAGGTCATAAAGAAAGCTGAGGACATTCAGAGCAGCCACAAAATGATTGAAGGACAAGCTAAATAGGAAAGATTAAAGGAACTAAATTATGCATGGCTTGGCCAAACAGTGATTAGACAGCCACACAAGAAGCAAAACTGTTCAGTGTCGCCTGATGACTGACAGCCTGAAGTTAAAAGGTGAGACTGATAGTGGAAAACGGGGACTGCACAACAGGGAAAGTTTTCTAAGAAAAGCTCTAATACTGCTTCAGAAGGGCGGTGGAAATCCAATTATTTAAAACAGGACTTGTCAAAATGCTGGAGGACATGCAGAGGGACAAGTGTGCTTTGCCCAAGGCACCGTCCCAGGGCCGCCTGGGAAAGCCAGTGGTGCCACTTCCAATGTGGCTCCCAGTGCTCGCTCTGGTATCGATGATCCCGTTACTAAAGGCGTCCTTGGGACGGGCTGTAGGCAGTGGAGGGAAGCCTTCAAAATTGTGCCCTGCGATAGGACAAGGGGCAATGGATACAAGCTAGAGCACAGGAAGTTCCACCTCAACATGAGGAGGAACTTCTTGACTCTGAGGGTTCCAGAGCACTGGAACGGGCTCCCCAGGGAGGTTGTGGAGTCTCCTTCTCTGGAGACTTTCAAGACCCATCTGGATGTGTTCCTGTGTAACCTGCCCTAGAGTCTATGGTCCTGCTTGGCAGGGGGGTTGGACTCGATGATCTCCAGAGGTCCCTTCCAACCCCTGACATTCTATGATTCGAACTGAGTTGTCTTGTTATTACCAAAATTGCAGCAGAAACAGGTTTGGTGGAGAACACATGGGTTGTGGCTTTGTCTGGCCAGATCTTGAACACGTCCAAGGATGGAGAATTCTTTGTGAAATATATGCATAAATACAATTTTATGAGGGCTCATGCATTCTTGAAAAAGCTGCTAGAATAGCAATAAAGTTCCTTTTCCTAGAAAAGCCTTTTGAGGGGCACTGGTCAGCTGTGAAGTGTCCTGAGGTCCATTATCTCTCAGCATTGCATGTGGTGTGCAGCCCACATGGACTGAGTCATTGGTCTTTTCAAGATGTACTCTAGAAATGAAGAGGATCGGAAGGCCTGTGGAGATCCTTTAAGAATAAGCTTTCTTTGCAAGTGTAATGTGTTACTCACATCCATGATAATTATTAGAATAATAAAGATCTCATTACAGACCCAGCATGACTATTCTCAGGTATTGCATCAAGTCCTCCTTGGGAAATGCATCAGTATAAGATATGCTGATGTTGCCTTCTAGCAGATATATTTGAACAACTTGTGCTAATTAACATTAATAAATATATGCTAAAAGCATAACTGGAAACCAGGCTACAGCACGCAGCTTTGGCTACTGATGGAAAATTGTACCAGCAGGTAAAATTTTCTGCTCGCTTTCACGATAAATCTTCAAGGGACTTCTATTATTTATGTCTGCAATCAACATAACATTGGGCTTCTGTCATGGGCTGTATCTGCCCAGCTCATGCAGCTGTTGGTATCCACTAATGCAGCATCTCGATGTCTCACAGCCTGTTGTGTATTTAACCGTACAACAGACATATGAGATGTTTTTCTGACGGAATAACAGCCTAAATTCACCAGTATGTTTAGGTATTCCATCCTCACTGGAGATTAAGGCTGTACAATAGAGGATCACCATTCACAAAATGCTAATGTTGAATGTCACCTAGTTTCTACCTTTGCTGTCCCATGGCACATCACAGGTAATGGACATAGCAGACCTAACTTGTGCCAAAGCCACCAAGGGGAACTCTCAGCATGTCCCTCTAGGAGAGTTTTTCATGGCTTAGGCTCCTGTATGGATCAAAGCACAAATCTGGCCTGCTGCTCATGTCTAACCAGATGCGATGTTGATAGGATCTCATCCCTTTCGTTCTGTTTCAGCCCAAGCTGCCTGCTCAGCTTATGAGGATCCACCTCTCCTGGGCTGAGGATACTGACAGACCAGCAACATCCACACCTGGGTTGCCCACAGGAGCTCCCACCTATGTAATGGAATGATTGCTTTCACAGGACCAAAGCAGGGGCATTCTCCTTTACCAGTTACACAGAAGCTCATGATGGAAAAAAAAGCAAGACCCACTGTCAGACAAACTGGGAGAAAGAAATTGCACTGGTAAATCAGTAAATCCAATAAAAAGAAAGAGTTAACTTCAAAGGCAGGATCCATCTGAAAAGACTGGCTGTCATAAAAACTTCAGTTCTCCACAGAGTGACAAATTCCCTTAAGACCAACCACATTTAAGAGGCTGAGTGTGAAGGTCACCTCCATCCCAGATCCTGTCCTCTACACGTGTCAGCTACAGACCAGCTGCTCCAGCTCTCAGGGTGATCCCAAACCTTGTACCGGGCAGACACGGATCCCCTTTACATCATGATCACAAAGAGCGCATTTCCCATTTGAGCCAAAGAATCCCATTAGGCTTTGGGGCAGTTTTAACTCCTCAAGTAAGCGTTAGGGTTCCTCTGCACAGGGTTTTGCAAAATTACCTTGGGAAATGATATTTTAATAATCTGAAACACAACCCAGCTACTCCTCCCTGTAGCCCTATAAATTATGAATACATAAAATGCCTTCTTTTTCTCCCCAGGTGGTTCACCTGTTGCAATGGTTTGGTGAAATGGACAGGCTGCTGAGCAACCACCCACAGCCCACAGCCCACAGACCTCTACACTGCAGCTGCGTTCCTCCAGCTCTGCTGCTCGCGGATGCTCAGCTATGACATCACGCTCACCTTGTCCTAACCAGTGGAACGAGCATGCAGAGCCTCTGATGTGTTTACACCAAACCTTATTCCCCCACAGTGCCACTGCCACCTCCATAGATAGAGAGTGAGGCACAAGGACAGAAGCTGAGGGTTGCCTAAAACGTGGGGCCAGGGAGATAATCATAGAATCATTATGGTTGGAAAGGACCTCCAGGATCATCAAGTCCAACCTTCATCCTAACATCACTCTAGCCACTAGACCATAGCCTCAAGTGCTCGTTTTTTAAACACCTCCAGGGATGGTGACTCCACCACCTACCTGGGCATCCTGTTCCAGTGCCCAACCACTCTCTCACTAAAGAACTTATTCCTAATTTTTAATCTAAACCTTCCCTGATGCAACTTGAGGCCATTTCCTCTCGTCCTATCATTAGTAATTTGGGAGAAGAGACCAACACCAGCCTCACTACAACCTCCTTTTAGGTAGTCATAGAGAGCAATAAGGTCTCATCTCAGTCTCCTCTTCTCTAGACTAAACAACCACAGTTACCTCAGCCACTCTTCATAAGGAACGTTCTCCAGACCTCTCACCAGCTTCACTGCCCTTGTCTGGACCTGCTCCAGCACCTCAATGTCCTTCTTGTCCTGTGGTGCCCAGAACTGGACACAGTGCTGAAGGCGCGGTCTCACGAGTGCCGAGTCCAGGGCAGCCCTGAGTCCTGGGCTGGCAGCTGGAGCTCTCCGCAGCAGCAGTGACTTGTGCTCAGACATACACGTGTGCGAAAAGAGACTTCTGCTTGAGGTGTCCAGCAGTGGAAGCCCTGACAGGCCAAACTGTAAGTGGCCCTTTGTACTCCCAATTCTCTCTTGGGCCAAGACTGACGGCCGGTTGCAGAACTAATTCTTTGTTCTCCTGAAAGTGCCAATTTCTCTTCACTGACTAAGGCAGGAGCCTATGAACCTTACATACAGCATGCTCCTAAAGTGAGACACTTCAAGCAAAAGCTTGAAATCGGTCTTGGTGAACCTCTGCCTCTCTGTGTGAATACAGAATAAAGACGAAAGAATAAAATCCTCTCTTGAACAAAGACTCCAGAGGTAAAACAGCAGAGGAGAGCACACACTGGGGACAGTGACAGGTTCCTGGTGACGGGCTAAGCATCAGCACTGCAGAAGAGCACCCACTAATGAGAATATCTAAGAGCCTCCAGCACAGCCACTTGAAAAGGTCAACAAGCAATGACCAGGGCTCACTTCTGACTGACCTTTGCTGCCAGTTGTTATAGACACAGGTGAGATTAGTGAAGGGGGGGAGGATATTCAACCTGTTGAAGCCCCACAGTCAGGTTTCAGTGGTGACTTGCATGAAAGCAGGAGGTGGAATCAATCTTCCTGCTGTGGGAGCGCAACAGGATCCTCGCTGCGGTGCTGGAAAGCCTGTTAGTCAGCGCACGGCCTCGTGTCAAGGCAAGCATCTTCATGCTCAGAATCTTAGCGCTCAGAATTATTTTAATTCATAAACATCACAATAAAAACCCCATAATTCCTGTTAGAATTAAGTAAGTTTTTGACATATTAATACTTCCTGACATTGATATTAAATGAGATATGCATGCCTAATAACAAACACAACAATATTCTTCTCTGGAATGACTCTTTTGGACTTAGTTTGGTTAAGAAATGAGAGGCCGGGGAACAGCGTGTCTCCTCCCTGATACCGTATCTCACTAGGAAAACTGCTTTGAAGCACTTTGGTATCAAACACACTGAAAGAAAATGGAAATCTCACTGCGGAAGCTAATGATGAACTGATTTATCCAAGTTAAAACGAAAGACTGAAAACAATTCTAAGCAGTTTAATGACAAAATGCTCTAATCCAATGCTGGTGTTCGAGTTTCATTTGTGACATCTGCTATTACAGAAACTGTACCCAGGGGAGTATGGATGTGAATAAAACATTTCATTTTATGACCACAGAAAGAGCAAAGAAACCTTTGAGGGGTTTAAAAGCTCTCTCATCATTATGCAATTGTTCTGCAGAGTCCGGGAAATCCTCTGGATTTAGAACAATTTTTGAAACGTATATCATATATACAACGGTCTCTTTGGAAATGCCAACGAGGGGTGTCAGCAAGGTTTGGTGAGGAGACCCAACGAGGCATCCCGCTGTCAATGCCCTGGGAAACAGCCTGGGGAGAGCATCCAGGCTGCTTCACGCATCAGAGTCCTAGAAAATGAATCTTAGCAATTAATTTTCCGATGAGCGTATGAAAGAAAAAGTGCTAAGGAACCTCAGAGAGGTCCTCGTTACATGTCACCTAAAAAAGGCTGGCTCTTACAGCTCAACAGCCTTCCATGGTTGTGGCCCAAGAGCTGACAGCCCAGGAACAGGGCAGGCAGCTCGAGCCCTCCTCGGATTTGACATCTGCTTTGGTAAATGTGCAGTACATGAGCTCAGGGGAAAAACAAAGGCCGTTGGCATTTTTGTGACATATAGTTGGCACATGGTTCTGAATCCAGGGGATTTCACCACGTAAGCAGATACAGACTCAAGCCAATTGCCTTCCTGAGAAAAAAAAAGGTGAACAGAAATGAGGAGTCAACATTCCTTAAAACCTTCTAAACATCAAAGGACAGTCATTTCTGAGAGGCTTAAGGAGGCTTCATCTGCAGTCTCAGACACCAAGAATTCACAACAAGCTGAAGCCCGGCCAGATTCCCTCAAAGAGAAGAGAGACAGGGAGGAGAGAGGCAGCTTCTTCCAACGTGCTTTGAAACTTCATTTACATTCACCAGCAGCAAGGAAACGATGAATATAACGGCAGGGAAGAGACCAGCTTTCAGAGCTTTTACAGCTCGGATTTGATTTGCAGGAACCCAGCGAGAGCAGGGAAAGCACTTTGAGTAAGTAGTGAGGGGGCTCTAAGATTGTATTTTTTCTTATTACTTCCCTTTTTTACAGCTGTACTTCCAATTTTGTAACCAGGAACTTAATCTTCTTCCTAGTACAGATAAACTCATGCAAGATTTCACTTGCTTGCGGTTTTGAGCAAGTACAGCTGGAGGGACCACGTCTGTCTGAAAGCAATTAACCCCCTACACAGGTAAACTCCTGGGCTGTTGGACTCCAGAATTAATAAGGACATCTCAGTATATTGGCAAGTCTCTTGCCAAGCTGCAAGGAACATCTGGAAGACTGCTTATCGCCAGCTGCGGGTCATAGGACAGCTTCTGGGAGGCATCTGCTGACAAGTAGGTATTGAAAGGACAATCTGTGTCACTAAGTACTGCTGGGTCATCACATCCTTCCTGCAGTGAGGCAGCAGGGCAGGCTGGGGGAAGCACAAAGCGGGGAAGAAGAGGGGATATGTCTTCTCTGAGGATGCTCAAGACTTCCTCAGACCCTGGCTCCAGCAATTTCCCAGGTGAGAAGGGCTGGGCTGAGTCCCTGAGATGCCAGGCAGCGAGTGTTTCTGAGCCAGGATTAAGTTTTTCCCCCCGTCTCCTCTGTTTCAAAGCAGTGACTGAGCTCCCACGCTGTAAGAGACACTTGTTTAATGGGGCCTGTGCTTTAAGCTGCCAAACCTTTCAACACCACGGCACATGTTCTCTTATGGAGGATTCAGAATTACAGAATGCCATCACGGTAGGGGTTGGAAGGGACCTCTAGAGATCATCTCATCCAACCCCCCTGACAAAGCAGGTTCACCTTGGGCAGGTCACACAGGAGCACATCCAGATGGGTCTTGAAAGTCTCCAGAGAAGGAGACTCCACAACCTCCCTGGGCAGCCTGTTCCAGCGCGCTGTCACCCTCACAGCAAAGAAGTTTCTCCTTGTGTTGAGGTGGAACTTCCTGCGTTCCAGTTTGTGCCTGTAATTCAGAAGGCAATGCTGTCTAGTTCACCAGCAGTTGAACCGCACTTGTGCAGCTGGAGATGTCAAATTGTACCACACGCAGTGTCATCACTGGGTAGATTTTGCTCCACCTGCCTGACACAAAGCCAGCCCTGGGACACATCTGGAGGATATTTCACGTGGCATGGCTCTGCCATGTAGTGGTCCCATTGGTGTGTCCATACCAGTTTTACTAGCACAGGCTGGAGTCGCTGGGGGAAAAATCCCGTTGCCTCCCTCTGTGCCTCTCTCTGCCATTTCTCCCAGGGGCACAGTGGAAGGTTTCCACCTTCTGCTAGGTGCCCCAAGAGCAGCGCCCTTGAGGTGTTTCCTCCAGCAGGCTGGGTCTCTCTTCTCTCTTCCTATTGTTACTGCCTTAATACAAAGCGATGGTGAAGGATGGAGTTCATTCTCTAACACTCACAATCTCCTTTTCCGTGAGTCTAGTTCAGAACAAGGGCAGTAACTTTGAGGATCCCTCAAGCCTTGGATGCTTTGGTGCTTCCAGTGGGTCACTCCACATTTCACCTCTCATGTAACTGGGAGCACAATGCAGCTGCTTGCTCAACAGCTTGGAATCATTTGCTTTTAGATCAGGCATAAACTTCAGTCTGTTTTCTGTGAGCTTGAAGATACAAGTCAGCTCAGGTCAGAGTGGCCCCAAGCAGGCAGCTGCATGTCGAACCATTCATTTTGCTCTGTGGAAGAGAGTGGAAGGCCTGTCTGGAAAACTAGCAGGAGACTTAAAAAAAAGGATTCCTTTGAAGTTGTTCCCTGCTGTGCCCAAGATATACTCTGAGTAAGAGCAGGGAGTAAGCAGAGACCTTGCTATAGCTGTGAAGAAACAGCTTCCCTGGAGAGAAAAAGAGCTTGATGACAACTGACTCCCTGGAAGGAGATGCTGGGATGCACACTGCAAGGCAGGGAGGCATGAAGCCCTCTTTCCTCTGGACCTGGGCATCAGCCTGACGTAGCCAGGCTCTGTCCTTCCCCGGGCACTCATCCCAGGCATTCTGTGACATCTCGTGACTTTCAGTGGAAGCACTTGGAAGTGAGTTTGATACAGATTTCAGAAAGACTGGTCGGTCCACTCCTACATTGAAAAATTCAAAGAAGGCATGGTTTCCTTCAGACATGAGACAGAAGCCTCAGCTCTGGTTCTGAGTGAAAGGACAGCATTTGGATTTCACAGAGACTGACAGATGCACAGACCAGACTGAAAGCAAAACACAAAGCTGATGTCCAGAAATTCTTGATCACAACAAGATGTGCAGAGCTCTGGTCTACAAAACTTCAGGAAGAGCAGCCACAAACCCATGACTTACACTTCACAGGAACTGTTGGTTTTTGGAACTGGTTTCTGACTGAACTAACTTCTTGCAAACCCGAAATTCAGTGAAAATTTCACATTGGCAACAATAATATGCAGTGTTAATGAAATAGTACCTGGTAGCTGCTCAGTGAAATTGATAAAAGCTGCAGTGAAGCAGACAGAACTGTCTACTCCTCCCTTGGTCACCTGCTCAGCATCTTAGCTAAATTCAGGCTCCTGGACTTCCATGTACCTACTTGCACAGACACTCCAGCACCTCCTGTGTTGCTGATTATCCTGGAGACAGGGACTCAGACCCTGGTCTCTAAATTGGAAAGACATGGATTTGATGGATGGACCACTCAGTGGACAAGGAAATGGCTGGAATGGTCACACTCAAAAGGAGTTGTGGTCAATGGCTTAATATCCAAGTGAAGACCAGTGACGGTCTTCAGGAGGGATGGAACTAGATGATCTTTAAGGTCCCTTCCAACCCAAAGCATTCTATGATTCTAGGATTCTATGACTCAGAGATACAGTCCTGAGGGAGTCACTACTGTGGGGCCTGAGAGGCCCATAGGATGAAATAAAGTTGTCCAGCATTGGACTAGCTTCCTTGTGGCTCCACCCAGACTTATAGCATCTGGGATGACCATTAAGAGAAGTATTATCTGAGTTCTCCCTACCAAATACTCCCCTTTTTTCTTTCTCCTGTGAGCCCTGGAGCTGCAGACCACCCGTGTGCTGAACAGTCAGGATTCCTGGAAACACTGGGTTTCTGCAAGAGTTTGTTCAACTCAGAAGCGTCTAATGAAATGCTGGTGGATCAGTTAATCATTTGATCTCTTCAGCAAGGCTTTATTGTACTGGGGCACTTACAACAGGGCCTGGCATACCCAGGCCCAATTCAGGTTAGCTAGCTGGGCTGTCCCATGTTTTCCTTGAACCCCTTTGATGACCCACAGAAACAACTATCATTGCCTTTCTGTTTCTTTCTCGTGCTTAAGAGTACCTGCTGTAAGACGGACACCATGAACTACAGAGCGGAGGTAAGCAAGTAAGGTGAGCTCACCAATATTTTGCTGGTCCTGCTGTTGCATCTGTCTCCAGCCTTTCCTTTACCACCGTCTCTTGGAGCTTCGATGACTCAACAGGCTGTCACTGAATGAGAGGTGTTACACCCAACTCAACCCAATTATAATTCTGGTCAAGATGGAATAATTATGTGTAATACACTATTCCAGTGGGAATCTGCCAGTTCCCATTATTCTTGACATCTGGTATAACTGAAGCCTAGATTGATGGCTCTGGAACTGAGCCTCTAGGCTATCACTTTCTCACAGGTTTATAGATCTTTTCTGATTTTTCTTTAAAATCCTTCTGAACACTTACCTAAAAAAATGGTCTCTCCTACTGCAGAACAAGAATGTTGTTGGCCAGGTCAGACCATGATAGCTAGAGGGAGATATACTGTGTGCCTGGTGTTTCTAACATACAGTCAAGAACTTCCCATGACCACCTACAAAGTGGATGGTCCAGAGAGGCCCACGATAAGACTGCGCTCAGTCATTGAGTGCACATGGTGCAGCACAAAACCACACACTTACAGCTCAGCCCTGGGAGAGAGAGGATCCTCTTGTCAGGGCTAATGGTGTGGACTCAGTGCCAGACTGCTCCCATGCTTGAGCAGTGCCCGATACGTGCCGGTTCCTGATGAGCGGGAAGCACCTTAAGTTGTGCAGACAGGAATGACACAAGTTCTGCAATATCTTCTCCTGAGTGCTGCTCATTCCAAATGCCAGTAGGTGAGATCAAACCCACAGCAGAACTGAACACCTTAAGCTATACCAGACATCTCCCACAGGCAGGTGAGGTCTGAAAGAATGGGCAAGGTACAAGAGGAATGCGGAGAAGAAAGAAATTAGATGGTGGGCACCGTAACACTAACGCCAGCAGCAGGAGATGATGCTCAGCCATTGCTACTGTGAGACAAAAGCCATTCATCAGTGATAAAGAGCACGAGCATGGCGGCCCACAGCCAGCCTGGCTTTGGGTTTTGATCTGGTGTCCCTCGATAGTGGCCTTTTTGTCCCATTTGTTTCCTTCAGTGCTCAAAAGCTTCTGTCTCTGAGTGAAGGGAATAACTGGAGGTCCTGAGCTCTTTTTCTCTCTAGCAATGCCATTGGAAATTGTTGTTATTTCTTGTGTCAGATTGTCTGGTAATCCTGAATCAGAGAGCGGCTGAAAGGAAGCGGTGTCCTGGGACGCTGTCTGGGGTTGTCACCTGATTTCAGCTAGATAACTTAGCTGTTAATTAGTGCTCACTGGTAAATCCTCCATAGTATTCTTTACCCTGGCTGGCTGTCAGGACATATCATACATGACACCACGATTTCTGTTGATCAAAGTTTGTTAAAGCAGGTGAATAAGAAGCAGCACGAGAAAGGGAAAACGCACTGGGGGGATCAATAGAATCGATACTATGCTTTGTTCCCATTGTCAAAGGGTTGTGCTCAAAAGCAGGAGTGGGGAGGGACCCAGCACCTCACACAGCAGGTCAATCAGTTATGTGCACTACCATTATTTACCTTGCTAATTGATGATACCTGGGCTTCTAATTAATGTCAGTAAGGTATGAATTACTTTTGTAATTTTGCAGGCTGTACCGAACACGTACCTGATGGATCTTAGGAGGGATCCAGTTTTGTACAAGATCTTCACAGTTCATCACCCCTCAGTGCCGTTGGGGCTTCTCATTGTTCTTGGGAGGACAATTAACCACTGACGGAACCAGATGACCGAGCAGTGCTGAATGGCACAGGCAGCACCAACAACACAGAAAATTTTGCCAGACATGGTTGCCTGTATTTCCAGGATGTTTCCTCCAGGAGATGGAAACAGCCACTTTCTTCTTATGTTTGAGACTGCTCTACTTGAACTGTCTAATTGTGCCCTACATATTGCTGTATTTTTGCACCCAGTTTCCAGTGATTCTTTCCATTCACATTCCAAACAAATGACTACACAGCAATTTATTCACTCACAACATCCTGTTTTGTTGAAATCATCTACTTGTGAGATTGTCACCCTCCCACCCTCTAAAACTTTGTATTTTTCCAGCAGCTCTATTTATTCCAAGATATGGTTCTGTCAATCTCTATTTACACTGCTTTAGTATTTTCCAAAACATCTGATTGAGTTTGCAATAAAGTTTGGAATGTGAAAGACAATCAAAAGAGGCCAATATAATTTTCAGCAACACATATAGAGCCATCATCTGTTGCTGGTACTCTTTACATGGCTATGATTCTCCTAAGAAGCAACCCAAAATGCTGCATTTATTTTGACATGAGGTTACAGTAGAAAGCTTCAAGAAAACAGAAATAAATTTGATAGGATAGGTGACGGGAGCTGGAGAAGCTGATGAGAAAAAAAAAAAGAGCACTACGCCCACATCTCAGATACATCTTTTAGCAGTGCAAATAGCAAAAGAGCCTGCAGATGTTTTTGTCAGCCCTCAAGCAAAGGTGCAAGGGTACGTGGCTAACACCAACACCACCTTCGCTCACAGTAAGTTTGTATCACAATTATTCCAATTCAGAAAAAAAAGGAGACAAGATGTATAGTTAGGCTGAAATATAGATGCACCCAAACTAGTGTAAACACAGCAATGAACAATCAGTGCACGGTGTGGCAAAGGACAAAAGCTAGACACAGTTCTGCTGTCCAGTTCCTAAAATCCTGATTTTACAAAGGCACTGGAAGCAGAACAGATCTATGCCCAGATTTGCCCTCCTAAAAGTCACCATTCAGGATTCTGCCTAACTCTCAAAGTGCCCACAGCTCAATGGTTATAACTTTCAGGTTCCTTGGAGAGCTGGTCCCCTTCTTGGCTTGTGCCCAAGATGAGCATCATATTGCCTGTTCTCTGCTCAAAACTGCACAGAACCAGAGCTGGACCACACCCATGCCTAAGACCTGTAAGCCAGGTCTTTGGTTCCTCCATGCAGCAGGAATTTCAGAACAAAGGGCTGGTGCCTCCTTCCCATTTGGTGTTCTGAATTCAACAAAACCACCAGATTACAGAGAACACTCAGCAGACATAGTCCCCAAGCATCCTGCTGAGGCTGCGATGTAAAAGCAGAGAAAAGGCAAGTTGTGCTGACAAAGTGCTGCCCAACTTTTCATCCACCAGTATCCCCAAGCCCTTCTCCACAGGGCTGCTCTCAATCCCTTCATCCCCTAATCTGTATTTACACTAGGGATTGCCCCGACCCAAGTGCTGGACCTTGCACTTGGCCTTGCTGAACTTCATGAGTTTTGCATGAGCAAACTCCTCCAGCCTGTCAAAGTCCCTATGGATGGCATGTCTTCTCCCAGACAAATCAACTGCCCCACTCAGCTTGGTGTCATCTGCAAATCACTTGTGGTGACTTTGTTAGACTTCCATGTTTACTTTCTTCACTAGCAAAGCCAATAACCCAAACTTCCCAAGGAGACCATACTGAGTAAGAAGTGTAACTAGAAAAGGTCATCCAGCTTCTTCCAGTCACCCAGGTAAGCAAAAAGAAAACCCCTGCGAAAATATATGCTTCAGGAAGGCCCAGCTTCGCGATGAGGTCTGACCTTTGCAGGCCAACCTCTCCACCGCTGTACCTGAGACAGAGACCACACAGTAAATCTACCAGGCTGCTCAGCACTTCCTTTGTCACAGCGACTGTGAAGGCCGACTTCACAGGTCTGCAATCCCTTCAACACTAATCACTAATAGAGATTAATTATCAGAATAGTGTAATAACAGGCACGGAGCTTCATCATTTCTAAGTGGTTACAATTACAGTCTCACCAGCAGCAGCCGCATTGGCGTGAGTCAGGCAGGAAATACCACGGCAGGAGCGTACAGGCTGTCGAAGCAAGTGTCTCCGAGTAAAAAATACTATTTGACCCCTATTCCTCCAGGAAACCTGCACCAGTCACAATTCAAACCAGACAAACTTCCTAATAGGTTATGCTACCAACAGAGACAGCTGGAAAGTTAAGGGACGAAAAATGCCAGGGGAGCAGAATGAGGTGTTGCAGGTGTGGGATTCCACAGCAGACCTTTTTCTCAGGCAAAGGGCTTTGATACGGTGAGACCCAGGAAGACATTGAGAGTTTCTGGCACTGGTGAGGCAAGTCTGCTTTGTGCAGGGTTATGTTGAACTGCTTGAGACTGACACGGTGGCCTTGGTACAGCGGGTGTCTCAGATGGGGAAAGCGGTCATGAATGAACTGGAAAAACAGTTGGCTTTTAGAGCAAAAATGAGGGGATCAAGGAGAGAAATAACTCCAGGAACTCTCCTCATGGAGCTGGACAGCATGGTGAAAAATGGCTGTGGCTCTCTTCGAGTCTCCATGCCAAGAGCAAGATGAACAGGCTGGCAAGAGCTCAGGGAAGACAAACTGGAGTGGTGGTGCCTGGGATGATTGCTCTGTGGAGAAGGGCCAGAGAAATCACTTTTGGTTAATGAGACTCCCTGTGAGGTCAGGAGGCAGACCTGAGGGTGAACTGAGAGCAAGGAAGGTTAAAGAACAGCACAGCTGTTTGGAGAGGTGATGGGGCACATCGTGGAAACACTGAGAGATTGAGCCAGTCACAGCAAAACTTGGGAGCACAAAGTGTCTCAAGAAAAGCATTTAAGTAGAGTTGAAGCGGAACAAGGGATTATAAATGGATTATGGCCACTGCACTGCCTACACTAGATATGACCTCAACAGACTCCAGGAGGCACGTTCATCCCCGGAACAGGCAGACCACCAACCCTGCTAGAGACTGGAGAGGAGGCTGCAGGGTGCTGGTCGATACTGAGCTGCTGAGATGCTGTGTTTGGGACTGATGGACGGCTGCAAGACGGCTTCTGCTGTTGCAGAGACCACACACAGGTATCTGATCTACAGAAAGTAATCTCCAGAGACCCAGAGAATAGAAAACCATGGACAGTACGGGCGTCTTGAGTGCTTACCATGCATCCATGCTGAGGAGTTATTGACCATCCAGGCCTCTCTATTAATAGATTTCTTTTGTTCGCTGTTAATGGCATCTTGATGCACCACGCTGTTACACAAATTGAAAGCACTGGAAGGCAACTTCTCCATCAGAGGATGCTTGGAGGCAAGCAGATAAACAACCCTACAACAGCAAACAGCAGTCATCTTCAGAGATGGCCGTTCTGAGAGACTGATCCTCAGCTGAGCTTAGTTAAGAAACTGGGTAAAATATATTATAGCTCCTCAATACTAAGAAAAGTATTAATCCACTTTGATTAACAATAAAGGATTTTCCTTAATTCTTAGTAACTGCTAAATAATTTCCAACCATTTTTGCCCTGATTTCAATTCTTGGTGTAGGAAAAAAAAATCAATTTCAGCTTAAGGCTTATTAAAGTATTATTCTATCTGAAGATGTGATTAGACCGAAATGCACAAGGCTGGGTGTATTGGTCTTGCTCCAGTAATGTCACCAGTTAATTAGAATCCCTTGTGATATCACAGCTGCGCTATCCTTCATTCCCACCAGGACATACCTCTGCAGCAGGACCCAATAAGCAGCCTACCCACTAGTGATGTGTCCCTCAATCTTCAAACTGCCACCCAACTCTACTCATTCATGCATATTGTCCCAAAAACCTTGGTTTCTTCCAAGAAGATATATTCAGACTTAACAGTGCAATAGCTGTCACTTAGAAGCATATGGTCAGAAATTCGAGTTTCCAGTGTAATGGTCCTTGTTCTTCATGGGACACAGAACACAGAAGAAGGGCGAGGTGTTATCAACAAGGGAAATGTCATCTTAGAAACCCTGAGCTGTCTACTTGGGAGGCAAACAGGAGGCAGGTTGTGGCCTCTGGGTACAATCAGCAGAAGCAGAGCCTGTGCTAAGGGTTGTGCAGGGAGAGGAGGGGTGGGCAGAGCCCTGCAGGATGGTCTCCAGCTCCTCTGCTCAGTGGTTTCTGGTAGGCTCTGCTCTGTTCCCAGTGCAGGACACTGCTAGGAAAATCCTAATGGATTCTCTGCTCCATCTAACTGTGTCTGCGCCTGTGCCCTTATCAGCTCCCATGATGAGGGGCTCTGAGCTCATATACTCTCGCTGATGTTTCCTCACAGCCCTCTTGGGAGGAGAGGTAGTTCTGTGCTTCCTGCTGTAAGATGGGGAAGCCTGGTGAGGGGGTACACAATGCCAGATTTTGGTAGTATCTAAATATATCCTGTGGGATTTGATAGAGTATTTAAAAGCACCTTGCTCAGAGTTACTTGGACTATTTTTACTAAGGTCTTCTAGGTTATTTTGCCAAAGACCACTCGGCTGGAAGCAGTTTCCTTACTTTGCAGGAGAACTGGGCTCGCACGCGTACTTCAGACTGGTACCTGCTACCACGTCTGCCCCAAGTGCAATGCCAGACTTTCTACACAAGGTAGAGAGAAAGGTCAGAACATCAAGACAAGACACAGGAAACCAGTGCGCAGGGCAAGGACTTCCCCCAGGGTCTTCAGCATAAGAAATGCTGAAGAGGGACAACTGAGCCTTGGTCCTCCTGTGTTATTTCATGCTTTCCTCCTGGTTTCTCCCTCCACTCAGGTTCTCTGGTGACTTCCTATACTTTTTCCTCTGACTTGTTAGCTGCAACACCCTCGTTGTCATGCCATGCAGAGCTCAGCTTGGTAAGTATGTTTGGAGAAGTTGTCCTGCACCCGCCCTTGAAAAAATGGCCAGCTGAAAGCTGCTAAGACTTTGATGCCTGGATGACTGCAACATCATGAGTGGCATGGCTAAGCCCCTGCTCAGTGAAAGCAATTTCACAGAATCACAGAACGGTAAGGGTTAGAAGGGACCTCTCATCCAACCCCCCTGCTAGAGGAGGTTCACCTAGAGCAAGTTGCACAGCACAGCATCCAGGAGGGTTTTGAATGTCTCCAGAGATGGAGACTCCACCACCTCTCTGGGCAGCCTGTTCCAGTGCTCTGCCACCCTCAAAGTAAAGAAGTTTCTCCTCACGTTTAGATGGAACTTCCTATGTTCAAGTTTGTGCCTGTTACCTCTTGTCCTGTAACTGGGCACCACTGAAAAGAGTTCCTGAGAGGAAGTTATACCCATCAGGCGTACATGATGACACAATATAGACAGTCCAGCTACACCAGTCTACGTGAAGACCAGCACTCATGATGGCCTGACTGTACAACGTCAATGCTAGGATGCCTTTTCCCCAACTGACTCCACTCAATATCACACCAACAAGAAAGGCAAAGGTTATGGACACTCATGCTATAGAGAAACATCTCATCATTCTATGAGCTGGAACATGAGGTTGAAGATATGGTTGTTTCTTGGGTCCTACGTCTTGTGCAAGTTCAGAGCAGCACTGACAGTACCATTTAAACAAAGAGGCCGGACTCTGGGGACATATCAGGTTTTCTCTGGTTTTGGTAGAAATACACATCATGTAGTCAAAGGGTCTAAAACCTGAATCAGTCATATCATTTGGGATCAAAATAAGGTTTTACTCAAGTCCTCCTGCTGCTAAACACTATAGCCAAGTTCATCTCAACTTTCTACGTGTTTCTCATAAGAAATGTTAAGCCGGTTAAACTTTGGTAAAATCTACATCTAAATAACAGTTTCCTCTGAAGTAAGAAGACTTATGTTGATGCGTGGAACTGAAATGAGATTGACATTTGGAGGACGTGAAATCTTTTGGGAAGCCCTAAAATATCCCCCAAGTAGGTCAGCTCAGTGACCCGGATCTGTACTTTTAATACAAGAGTAGCCTATATTTTCTCAAACTGTTTGCTGAAGAACAAATGTTTTTTGGGCTATGGATTTATTTTTAGTAGTTAAATGTGACCTTTGTAGGAGATCCTATAATAAGAACAACAACAAAGCTGGCCAGGGTGAGTCACACCACATGCTTTGATTTAGAGACACATCATTTAACCCCTGGTCATTTCTGGACTAAACAATCTTACATGCAATTTTCACCTTGGGAATCAAGTCAATACTTCCAAAAAGGAGGAATTTTTTGATGGCACCAAATACTCCTTGTCTTACAGGGTAACTAATAAACATCACAAGAAAAGAGTTTTCTTTAGGAATTAAAAAAACAAACCCTGGGCAAGGCCAGCGGTTCCCCCCTGCCTTGCCAAGTCTAGCTCAGATTTCAGCAGCCACCATCTAGAAGTTCTTCAAATCAATCCCAAAATAACCTCTTTTATTTCTTGGCTTTCCTCTTTCTAAAATGGAGTCTAACCATGTAAGTATAGAAAGGGCTGATCTTTCCTCCTCCTTTGGGATGCTTCTTACCCTGATCTAAAAACCCTGGGTGAGAACTCCAATTCACACAACCCAGCTTTGGTAGAAACTGCAGCCTAGATTGGAATGAGAAAGCTCTTATCGCTGTCTTACCACATCAATAATAAATTCAGCCAGTCCCCCCTGGGAGTGAATCTGAGTTACCTTACACACCACTTTAGTGACGTAAATTCTTATGGGGTTCATGGAAAATATATGTTTGAATATTCTTCAGGCAAGGGATGAAATATGTCACGCAATATTAAGTAGAAGATATGTCTAATGATAAATGGAAAAGCTTCCCAAAGGATGTGGTGAAGTCTTTTTTTCCTTCAGGCCTTCACTAAAGAACCAATTGTCTCTTGTTCAACCAAATGTTCTAGCTCAGCTAGCAGAGATAAGAAAACTGCATGGAACACTGGGTGAAGTGTCTGGCCGGGTCACACAGGAGGTCAGCCTAGATCTCCAAACTGATCCCCAACAGTACAGCCTAGAAAACTCTTTTGTTGCACACTGGGCTCTGAGGAGCACATCTTCACCATCACTTATTGTGATTATCGTGGAAGACACAGCTACCACCTCTTCTCTTTCCAGAGAAGCAGAATGACAGCAGTTATCCCTTTGCCAAGATACAACTAAATGTGTTGTAATGAGATGAAGTCCATTAGAACTAGTTGTTTTTTTGAACGCTATGAAATGCTCTGGCTTCTGGCAAGTCATCCTGAAG
Organism: Eurystomus gularis; assembly: GCA_013400335.1. NCBI lineage: Eukaryota > Metazoa > Chordata > Aves > Coraciiformes > Coraciidae > Eurystomus > Eurystomus gularis. The sequence goes on from VZZY01020785.1 coordinate 647,641, forward strand.
TGCCGGGCAGCTATAGCAGCAGTATTTCCAGGGCTATTCAGGGACCTGGTCATACTCCCCAGCTTTTTCAGCTTTTCTGCTATATCCAAGAATTCTGCTATATCAAAGAAACCACTAGAGTGTTTGCAAGTGAATTTTAGGTAATGAGAACACAGAAATAATAGCTCCTTCAAGGTGTCCCTTCAGTACAAGCTTGAAACATGCTCAGAGACACAGGTGCCTGTTGTGCCGGTTCAGCCATCATCATTTTATGCTGCCATCAGTTGCCTGATCACACAGGTCAACACTGAACTCAGCAACATCCCCTGAAGTCTTCATTCAGAAAGTCCTGCCATAGGTTCCTGTGAGCCCAGCTCCTCCACTGCCCACTGTGGTGCCAGCATCACCTGCTGGACACAACAGACAGAGATGGCTCCCTCAGTGACCCTCCATATGGAAGGACACCACCCAGAGAACTCAGCAAGATGCAACCAGCCCCAACAGAAGTCACACCCAACAGGAAGCTCCTCTGACTGATCAGCTCCAGGTTAATATAGCCCTGGCCTTGCCCACCACCTCAACCACAACCACCTGGGTGAGGGCAGAGCCACAGGTAGGCCAGGTTCTGCCTCTGGAACATGAAGCCAATAAGAAAAACAAAATATTCTCCTAGGTTGTGACTCGTTCACAGGTCAACTCCAATTTGGTGCCCACAACTCAGGCCCCAGCACTTCAGTGCCATATAGCAAGTGAAAGTCAGACAAAACTGCACTAAAAGTTTAGAACTTCCTTGAGACAGAAGTGTAGCCTGTGTGTACAACCTGCTAAACTGCTGAGACACCAGAACTTCACTGTGAGTTGTGAGATGCTTCTGCGAGTCTCCTGTTCCTCCACTCTGGTTAGTCAAGTTGATGAAATGGTTGGTCCAGGAGATAAAGCCCTGGAGTCCTTCCCCATCATTTAGGCATCAGCTAAGGACCGAGGCACTTCCATAAGCAGACCATCTTCCAGTGGGAACATTGCTTCCCTATGCAGTCAATTAAGGATGAGACTAATCTTCAAAGGACAATTCAGATTCTGGGTAAGATCAGTCCCACCCAAGTGATAGGAGAGAAGGGCTCCATAAAGACACATCAGACAGGAGCAAGCCCCGTGGTGCCTCTGGCTGTATCTTCAGAATGGGTCCAGAATATGTGTAGCCTTGCACTGTCCCAGCATGACTCCACTTTGTCCTCTTCTTCATAATGACTTTTCAATGGTCCATCAATTATCTGAAAAATTTCGCCTTTCCAAGCTTTGACTTGGAGGAAAAAATGCTGATGTATTGATGTTTGTTAATAGAACACATTAGAAAAATAAATTGGTCTGTTAAAGGGATATTAAATGGGAGAATGGTTTCCCTAACATTTTTAATGAACAGAAAATTCGGAGTCTCTTTAAATGTCAGTAACATTATGCAACCATCTGTGTAGTTGACTGAAAAAATAATTTTTTTTCAGTGTATTTCATATAAATCCATCTTACGATAACACAAGCAAGACATATGCTGGCATCTTGTTCTCTTTTTGATTTATCTATGGAAAGACTGACAAAATAGGACCTGAAAGGGGTGATAAGGTGTTTCTTTTTTCCCCTTCCTGACATCCTTTTTTTAAGATCTGCCCTCAGACTGCTTTTATCTTCAAAGTGTTCTAGAAATACAGTGCAATGTCAGAAAACAGACTAGGTCCCGGTAAACAAATACAGCCAGAAGCCTGGCTTTCACTTATTTATGGCTAGAATGTGCAATTCTTGTACTCTAGTCCTAACTGGAACACTCTCGCTGATTCCAATAGCAGGATGTACCTGGGGAATCTCAGTGTGAATTGTACAACTGAAGCTTTAATGGCAGCATAGGTGAGGAGGGTACATCCATTATCTACTGTACTAGTACAATTCTACTTGTACACTTCTACTAGTACAATTATCTACTGTACAATTATGCTATTTTATTGGATCTATATACGCGGATGTGAAATAATTTGCTCCAACAAACACCTTTTTCTAAGAGAGATTGTAACTAGGCACCATAATCTGAAGATGCAATTTAATTTCAAGCCCTTCCTAGATGTGCAGATCTTACCCTTGGGGATATTTCCATCTCTCTGCACTGAGAAAACATGGAATAACACTGCAGCTTTGAGTTGAGTCCCATGTGAGGCACGATCTACAACATCAGAAACTGACTTTCCCATAGCATGCTTCTTGTTTTGGGGTCTTTCTGAACCAGCCATCTTGTGAGAATAGTGTGCATGCGTGGACATATCTGTTGAACACAGCATGGGGTTCATCCCACTGACTTGAGCTGACTAAAAGGTAAGTGTCTTGAGGTAATTTCCTGGGTTCCTTCCACCATACATGAAAGAAAGGTACCTCCAGAAGACAGCAGAGAAAGCCTTAGAAGTTCTTTACTGAAAGAGTGGTTAGACATTGGCACAGGCTGCCCAAGGCAGTGGTGGAGTTGCCATCCCTGAAGGCATTCAAAACCTGTGTAGATGTGGCATTTTGGGACATGGTCCAGGGGTCAGGGAGATGTTGGATGAAGGCTGGACTTGATGATCCTAGAGGTCTTTTCCAAACTAAATGATTCTATGATTCTATATCATCTTCTGGAGATGCCCATGTCTTGATGATATCAGAAGTCAGGAGATGGCTGAATTCTTGGGTCCTGTCTATTGGAAAGATCCTTGGCTTGTGTATGTGGCCAAAGATCACTGCGTTTAAGCCAGTGTTTCTTTTAATATGTGGGAAATTCGCTCATGTCTTAGCTTATTTCTTTATGAAACTCTTTGGCCTCTGCATAGGTGACATGAAGTCACTATGGACATTTATTCCATGCAGTGGAAGAGCCATAAAGAGTCATGGCAGTTGCTAAAGGTCTAAATGCAGTGGATAGCTGTGTTTCTGGGACTTGCAGCACAAAACTGTGTGTGGAAATTAAGAGACAAATTATGTCTCTCTGCTGAATCTCCACAAGAAACAGATTTTTATGTACTGATTGCACTTTGCATTAGTTTGAATCCAAGAGTTTCAGAAATGATTTCTGTTTATTTAAGTACATGATAAATTTGGGGGAATGAGCTCAACTTAAAGGAGTATCTAAATTTAGCTGTAGTAGTAAATAGTTTAATAATGCCCAACAGCAACAATTTTCTTATATATTTCACAAATTCAAGGTTAACTGCTTCAATAGCTCTTTGGATGGGCAATTTCTCCTGGAGTTAACGTTGTGACTGCCTCATAACTGTATTGATAGCTATCACAATTACTTATTAGTCTTGAAGGTGGTGAGCGGTTCTAGCAGTAAACAGCAAATCTCTCACAATGATCTGCTGACTGTTATCCTGCTGAAATAGCTGGGAAAGTTCCCTTGAAAACTACTGCTGAGTTCCAAAGCCACACCAGTCACTATGGCAAATGTGAATTTCAGCGGGTTGGACTCAGGCTCTGGAGCTGCTGATAGGAAAGAAACCCAGTTAATGGAAAGCTAGAAGAGAATTATAACAGCTGGAGCAGGATTAGTAGCGTGAGCTTTCACCCTTACTTCTCTACGGCCACCCCAGAGAAATAATCTATTATTGGAGCAAAAGACGTGATACAGGAATTCCAAATGTTTCATTTGAATTCTATGAATTGGAGTCTGCACAAAGAAGCATCTGATGGAACAGCTGCCAAAATTGCTGGGGAAATGACTGCCCAGTGACGTTCAGCATCCCAAGAGCTCTAAGCACTCAGGACTTTCTCAGCTTCCAAATGACAAGGTGTTTTCTTGCGCGGAGACAACTGGGAATCTTTTAATTAAAATTGAGAAGTGGAGGAATAAAAGCCTTATGGAGCGGTAAACCTTTCACCTACAGACTGAACTGCTGGTACAACAGGGAGAGAGACATCAGGCAAAATTTTACACCCTTCAATGTCCCAGAACCAGATTAGATTACCTGGGGCCGTGACAGATCATCCTGCCAGTTACAGTCCTTGAAAGAGGGCAGTTACTGAGTGCATTTTAACTGCTCTCCCATCCAGGGTGAGCAGACTGGTCACTGTACAACATCCTACCACAACCTTTTTTACTTGTGCTGCCTTTACAGAAGGATCTTAAAAACCCACCAGCCCTTCAAAACCAACGTCCTGCATGTCTTGAGCACCTTGATACCAGAACTCCCCCACAGAAGACCAAAATGGTCATTCATTTCCCACGTTCTTCTGAAGCATGTGCAGTATATCAAAATGCTGCGAGCCTCTCTAACAAACTGACAATTGACAGTCCCAATTAGCAGTGCTGCCATCATCTCCAGTGCACCATGTGTGAGTTGTTCCCACCCTGCACTGGACACACTGGTGAAAGCAGTGGAAGGGATCCTTCTGTAACAGGAAAGAGAAGCTACCCTTTAATGACAAGGCACTTTCCAGAGCAAGCCCTCACTTTGAGTATGTGCCTCCCAGAAAGGAAATTATGTGAAATTATTACACTCGAAGGCTTTCTGGAAGCCCCAGTTCCTGTGCTTGCTCTGAGGAGGAAGGGCAGGAGGGTAAGAATTAAGCCTATTTCACTGTCTCATTCAGATTTGGTTGAGGGGGAAGCTAGGTGGAAAGGAGGGAGCAGAGGGCTGGTGATCTCACTGGTTTTAAAGACCTTCACAGGTCCTTGGAGTACATGCATGAAGACACATTTTATTCTGGATAAATCTGAACAAATAAATAACAAGCCGTAGATAATGACCCAAGGCTGCCTGAGGAGCTGGATTAACGGGAGCTGGTGGTAATAGTCTCCATCCTTGCTCTTTACTCTTGATGAATCTCTGACAGCAGGCACCAGGTCCTGCCTGTGTCTTGAGGGGAGGGGACTGAAAGGAGGATCTGCCTGTTGCAAAACCTTCTGTCAAGAGAATGAAAGGACATACCATTTTCCTAAGCAAGTAGTGGCCTCTTCTATAGGCATCTGAGAGGTCAAGGTACCCTCTTCTCCTGGCCATGCCCCTCTCTGGGATGTTATATATTTGTTTTGCTTATATGTAGCATTACGAGATGCCTCCCAAACCTTAACACTCATTGCTGGGACTCACTAGATGTACTCACCGACCAGGAAACATCCTTCCCTCTCCACTTGTCCTCAATTTTGAAAGAGCTAAGCTCCCAGGTGTCTCCAGGCTCCTTTCAGAGACTGCAACATGCTGCCTCTCCCAGCAAGCTGGATGAGATGCCCTGCCACGACTCTCCTCAAGCACAGCTTTCTGCTACTTGTGGAAATACCCTTCCCCTTTTTCCCGGATGCATTTTTGTTTCTAGTGAACAGCACTGCCAGGACACTCCTTCCAACCGGCACAGTCAGGGCTGTGCTGGGTGAACAAAGTCCTCCCCATGTTCTCTTTCCCCACCTGACCTCCAGAAACACTCCGTTACTTTGTGAAGGATCTCTCCCCATTTCCCATTTCTGAGCAAAGGTTTCAGTTTTGGGCCCTGTGACACAGGCTGGAGATACCCAGCTGGGTCCTTTTTCAGCTGCAGCATCAATATGTGAAACTATGGGTACACTGCTAAATAAATTGTCTGAAGCCAGAGGCTTCACAGTGTTGTTTCATATTGTTCTTTAAGAGGCATGAGTTCATGCCTCTTACCCACACAGTGTGAGACACCTTTACCTAATGCTTATGAGGTAATCTCTTTCATCCAGATACAACCCTACAACCTCTCCCGTCCAGCCATCATAATGGCCGGTGATGAGGTAGATTTTCTTTTCACACTAATGCACAACTCATGAAAACACAATGGAAAAAAAATGACATTACTACAGACTTACAACCACTTGCTAGAAATCAAATATCATAGAATCATAGAATGGTTTAGGTTGGAAAGGACCTTCCAAGATCATCTAGTCCAAGACCCCTGCAGTCAGCAGGACATCTCTACCTAGGTTAGGTTGCTCAGAGCCCCAGCAAGCCTGGCCTTGAACATCTCCAGGAATGGGGCCTCCAGTACCTCAGTAGGGCCTCCACCACCTCAAATACTTGTCCAATAGGACAGACACACCACAGTGTACAGTACGTAGCTGAGGGACCACAGGCACAGTTTGTATAACACTGTATAAACTTACAGCACTATAGAAAAAATGGTAATAACTTTCCTTTTCCTGCATTATTATGTCTTAGGTATTATATATACTAATGAGGATTTTTGGTTATATAAATGTAACATGTTCTATACTAAGTATATTATTTGTAGATTCTTTAATAAATCAATATTTTATGCAAGCAAAACCCTTAAAGTTAATGTTAGAAAAAAGTGCCTTATCATCGCCGGCAGCTCCCAAAACCCTGCAATGCAGACTTTTATTATTTCTGTAAAAGAAAAAAAGGAAATCAATAGAGATTCCTCGTGCGTAATCCTCAGCAAGATTAGCACTTTGTCAACCTCTGTTATAATCTCTTGGAGAGAAAAAAGAAGGGGGTGGGAGGGGAGAAAAAGAAAAGAAGTCACAGGGAAGTAGGAATTTGTTGAGGGTGTTCGCTGGATGACTCTGGTCTTCCCAGCTTGGTGCCCAGAAATTATGGAGATGCTTTTCCCAGCTGTTGGAATCTTAATACGTGTAATTGGAAGAGAAACCTTCCAAAATTACCAGTAGTTGAGTTTCCTGTTCTAAAAAGTGGTTTAGGGGCTAGATCCAGACCCCAGGCTAGGCCTTGCAAGGATGACTGTTGTAGAGCCCAAGTTTTGGTGTCTTGCCCTGTGGAGCAAGGGTGCGAGGGTCAAGGGGGCAGGGTGGGAGGAAACCCACCATGCTTGGAGAGCCAAGGTGCTGCCTGGAGCTACTCTGTGAGGGCATTTCACAGAATCACAGAATGTTAGGGACTGGAAGGGACCTCGAAAGATCATCAAGTCCAACCCCCCTGCCAGAGCAGGATCACCTAGACAAGGTCACACAGGAATGCATCCAGGCGGGTCTTGAATGTCTCCAGAGATGGAGACTCCACAACCTCTCTGGGCAGCTTGTTCCAGTGCTCTGTCACCCTCACAGTGAAAAAGTTTTTCCTTATGTTTTTGTGGAACCCCCTATACTCCAGCTTGGTCCCATTACCCCTTGTCCTATCATTGGACATCACAGAGAAGAGCCTGGCTCCATCCTCCTGACATAATGTTCATTATGTACCGTTTAAGGTAATGTCTCAAAAATCTGCCACGGAAAAATTCACGAGCGATGTTGCAAGCTCTGAATAATGGATCAAGGGCTGCAAGGGAAGGACAGTAATGGATAAAACTGTGTGTATGCAGGACAGAATATGTTATGTCACATTCTATCTGTTATTTCCAATCCCGTTGCAATCACCCATTAATTAAATTCATAGATAAGCTGCATGGAGAGGTAATCCAAACAGGAAAAGGGAGGAGAAATATTATTAAAGGATCAAGAGAGGCCAGAAAAATATGCAGAAAAATCAGCAAAGGAGGTCAGACTCACAACAAACCATTCATTGGGAATTCAATGGATATTAGGAAGAAGTTGTTTACTGGAAGAGTGGTTAGCCATTGGAACAGGCTGCCCAGGGAGGGGGTGGAGTCACCATCCCTGGAGGTGTTCAAAAAACAGGTAGATGTGGTGCTTCAGGACATGGTCTAGGGGCCAGGGAGATGTTCAAAGAAGGTTGGACTCGATGATCCTAGAGGTCTTTTCCAACCTGAATGATTCTATGATTCTCTGTTTCAGTTCAGGCCAACATTAAAGTATATTTCAAAATCAAGCCAGGACAGACAGCAACACTCCACAGAAAGAGCTGGAATCACTGAACAGGGTGAGGTGCAGCGTACATGGAGGGTAACAGCCGCGTCTTGTGCTAGCACATCCCTCCTAGCTTCTCGTTCGCAGGAGCCCAGAAAGCCGGCTTTGCTGCCAGGGAAGTTGGCTTTTCCAGACAGTAATTCCTAGAAAGCATAGGAAGTGTGATAGCAGACTACCAGCTTGGAGTTAAACAAACAATTCAGCAGCTGCTTTCTGTTTAGCCAGCTGAGATCCTACTGGGTTGAGAAGTGTCATTGCCGTTTAGTCCTGTCTTCCCAGTGAAATCATCCTCGGCTCTTATTCATCTGACAGCAAAGGGTTGGGAGTTTTAATACAATGACTGATTTCAATGCATAATTTATTGAGAAAAACGGAAATAAACCTTCAAGTTTTCCTTGTAGTCCCTCTCCTGTGAGCTTCCTTTTACTTACAGTTTTAGAAATGGCCTTCCAGTAAAACCAAGAAATCTCTTCTGTGAAAAAGAGCTGTGCATTGCTAGCAACTTTCAAATCTCTGAAGCCAGAGAAGGAATATGCTCTTCATGCAGTTCCCATCTCCCTTGAAAAATGTGAGGCTCAATGAAAAACAATCAGAGGAAACGGAGCATACTTCCTGGAGAATTTGCATTCGTGAGATCTTTACGAGGTACCCATTAGTTACGGGCAGCAGATAACACGCGCTTTCAGGTGATCAAATAGCCAAGCCTGAAACTTCATTCCACGTGTAGCATTAAGCTACGATGGGGCTTACGGGTGACTAATAGTACTTAATAAACATGACTTTTATTGTTATATGAAACTCATTTCTTCCATATAATAACGGTAGAATGGAAAAAATGCCTATATTGGTTTTGCTTCCAATGTCTGCGCTATAAAGATGGAGCTCAAGGCTTAATACACTATAACAATTGCTGAAGCAACAGAAAATAGGCTCCATTTGAGATCGGAGTTGTCAAATACAGGAGCTTCTTTCTCTTCACTGACTGTACAGAAGAATAAGCTCCTGACTATTAGACAGCCTAATGTATGAGTAAATTCTCATTTAATTTTTGCTCCAGATCTGTGGAATTCCCTAGACCAACAAACCTTATTTATTAAGCTCCTGACACTGGGATTCTGGACTCTTTACATAAAACTAGCAATAAAGTCTTCTAAAATCTCATTAAAAGATTAACCTCCTATCGCAAGCGGCTGGGACATTGCAAAGGAGTCTGCTGAGCTCCCAATGTGAGAAGGTAGAGTAAAACCTGGGCAAAATTCTTCTCTCAGCACATTCCTTCAATAAATACTGTACAGCTAGGATGAGATAGAATGGATACATATCACCAAATATTAGCTATCTAAAAACCAGGAGTCTGTGTTCCCTCTACAACCCCCTCCAGGTGGCAATTCTGATTTTAGATAAGAGGAACTGTCCTTAGAAAAGTCCCATTTTTATCTGCCGACTGCAGAAGGCACCTTGGCTCCTGACTGAGACCAGACTGGGAACCTGGGCACACGAAGCAAATTCCTAAAGTTCAGTTGTGATCAGTCAGCTCCTGGTCACTGTCAACGACTAGTCTATGTCAGGTGGACTTTGTCTTTGTTCTAGCCTTGTCTTGAAAGCCTGCAGGGATGGAGGACCTTCGGACTTTATCGGTCATATTGATCTCCCAAGACGAACTGTTTTTTTCCCTATCTGCTTGGGCTTAGCTATTAACGAAACAATTTATTAGATCTGTCATCTCATCTCAGTTTACCTGCTACCTGTGTGCTGGCTGTATATTCAGGGCTGCCTCAATCTCTGATTCCTTCGTGGAACGAAGGCCAATTTTCTCAAATCAAGAAGTTATTCAACTCTAATATTCACAGTTTTCACTTACTTCATGGTTGACTGGTTTAAATTCAGAGGAAGAGCTGTGCTATTTGTTTGCACCCATCTCCGGATGCACCACTTCAAAACTACAGATGAGCCAAGTTTCTGTAAGTGTTGTGGTACCTCAGGCTCAGCGATGCATTTTTATGCCTTTTCAAACACCAGGCCTTTCCTTGTCGAGTTTCCTGTGCCAATACTCAAAAATAAAGTGTTAAAACGAGCTTCCTGTAACTTCAGCTAATAAAAGGCAGGCGACGAGAACACCTGGAAATCTGAGGAACAATGTTGTCATAAGTACAACCGAAGAAATTTAATTCAGCAGTTCAAATAAATGTCTGCAGGCACTTTATTGTCATCTGTCACTGCTCCCTGAGCTAAGTGGCAGCTTGTCCTTTCTCTGTTTCATCTGGAAAGGAGTGGGCTTTCTCTTGGGAGATGTGGTCACACTTTCCAAACATACAAAGTTTTCCATCAAGTTTAAGTTAGCTCGGGCTGCTTTTGAATCTTATGTAAGAGAAAAAAAAAATCTGTTGTGGTTTCCTTACTCTTAGCTATTTCCGTATATAAACCACAGTAACAGCAGAATCCCAGCAGTGTGTACATTATTGTCGTCTTCTTGGCAGGATGAACCACTATATTGTCGTTAAGAAATCTTAAACTCCTTCAGATAATCCACAAACCCTTCAGATACAACAAGATCAATCCAGAAACTAGCACTAGTCATTTCAGCATGTCCCATTTCTCAACTGGATCATGACACAGTTGCTACGAGTCCCCTCAATGATCGCTGGTCCACAGTAAGGCTACCAGAAGACAGGGTGATTAACTGGAGTATCTTATTAAGAGGTATGAAAGGGAGCACTCATGCACCAGGTACCTAGTTCAAGTAGAGAGGACACCAAAAGACTTTAGATAAGTCTTCAAAGATAACCTCATCTTAAGATAACCATGAAATGATATCCTCAAACTACTCCTCCTTTGTGGCAAGTTACCCAAGTTTAAGAAGTCACCAGCACATGCACCTGGGTAATTCTCTGCCACACCAAAAATAAGGGCCACAGAAGGAAACCATAAGTTAAACTTCAATCTCAAAAGGTTTAGTTAAAATCTTTCTTAATTCTTAATCTTTCTTAATTCTTGGACTACAGTCCCAACAGAGAAAGGCTTTGAAGGTTCTTAAAATAGTGGGAAGGTAGCTTGGGTAACTACTCACTTCTGTGGGATCACCCCTGGAGAATTGTCTCCTTTCTCCACTGTGCTCAGGTTGATAGCAGCCAGCCACACAAAGCACCGGCACTTCAGGTCAAGCCGTATTATTTTTCATCCTGAGCATCGTAATCTGCATGTGAGTCAAATCTTAGACCAAACATTCTAGTCATATAATCTTTGTGCCTTCTGACAAAACCAACTACAATGTACTATAGAGCCACGTTCACAGCATAGAACCTTCAGTCATTTGGGATCCCATAATCAATTTAACTTGCATTCAGATCTGGGCTGGACCCTGAAAGGTCAAAAAAATTAGCTGTTCATGTGACCGAACATCTGGTTCAGGTCCCTAATGCTCAGATGAACTCCCTCAGCTCATTCAAAGATGTGCTAGCAATGTACAAAGACACCTCTTCCCCTGCTACAACCTCCATCCCATCACCATGACCAGCAAGACCAAAGGCACAATTTTTTCCTCCTGATGGCTGCTGTAGTTGTGGCTCCTATGAGTCTGCAAATTTCCAGATCAATAGCCTTTTGGTTAAAGCCTCCACATGTCCCTCCAGAAAGCAGACACGGCTGCTGTCTCTAACAGTAACGTTACCTGCTAGTCTGTGGGTTGAGAGCTGATGAACCAGGGCTCTACACCCAGCAACTCTGTTCCCCCAAAGGAAGAGGCTCCTCTTTTGCCTTCTCACACCTCTGCCCCTTCAAATTAATGACCTTTCTTCCTACATTCTCAGTAGTGGGCTGATGCCTGACCAAAGAATCCTGTAGTTCTGCAGACTGGCTGATAGAAAATGTCTTGGGAGATAAAGGACCTGCCAGTCTCTGGGAAATGACAGCTGCTAGGCTGTTTGCTGTGCCAGAAAAGCAAAGATGAGAGAGGGGAAAGATAGAAGTGTATGAGACTAGGGAGGGAAATGGAGAATTTTAATTACTTGCTTGTCCTAAATTCTTGCTTCACAGTCCCAATAACATTGCCCTACAGTTTGTGCCCTCTGCATTAGCCCCTTCACTCTCCATCAGCCATATGCCTTCATAGCCCTAGATGGTGGTGTTGAACTCTGTGGGAGGAGACAGGGGGGTGCCTCATGGCATTGCCTCACAAGGAACTCAGGAAAGTCCAAGCAGGCTAGAACAACTTACCCCATGAGCTGGTGTGGAAGGAGAAGGGCCTATCTTCCTCCTGAGGGTCTTGGTTCCTTTGGAACATGGTGCACCTGAGGATCAGGCACTGTGTTCCTGCAGTTCCTAGGACTCCAGGAGGGAGAGCTCCTTGCATGATGTAGGGAGTTGTGCAGTGACTGCCCTTCATGACTCCCCAGATCAGGCTTTAAAGGGTTGTTTGGTTAAACTGTGTACATTTACTCATCCAGTGTTAGTCTACAATCTATTCCACCTCCCACGACCTGTGCTCTTTTCTGAACCATTCCAAAGAGAGTCCAGTACAGTCCTTGGCCTGCTTCTGCACTCCCCAATTTATAGCCAGCACCATGGAGCTGTTTGGGGACCTTCCTCCTGACCTACAAAGGTACTGGAACACACCAGAAGCAGCAAGAGCAGAGTCTGAGGTTTCCTTGCTCATGGCTTTGGAGAAGGTGGGTGGCCAGAGCCAGAGCTGAGGGAACAGATTTGTCCTGCTAAACTGGTGGAACATTTTAGTATGAACTATTTCCCACTGCAAAAAGTTGATTTAATTAAAATCTCCTTTTTTTTTTAAGACTCAACATTGCTCACGTGGATTAGATGGGTTATTTTGGTGTGTCACATTTCTGGAAAAAGAAGAAAGTGACCCTTTGTGCAGCCCAAAGGTAACTTTCAAAACCGAATGTAAGGCAGGGTTTGCTATTGCTGAAGAGAAGGGGGAAATGGGCGCCAAAGCAGTGGAAAGGAAAGGCTGACTGCTGGACTCACTGGCCACCAGCTCAGGTGGGAACAGAGGGGTGAGAATCCGTTATGAAAGGCGAAGACAAGACTTCAGGAAATACCAGGCCACTGCATTTAACTTCGGGGCCTTGCTAATTGATGAGAGAAATGACATCAAGCCCATCACTAACATCCAGAGAAAATAACTTGATGAACAATGCCGTAGGTGACAATTCTTTCAAACAGGAATCAACGTTGATCAAAACCAGTGTCTTGAGGCGGATAATAAGCCAGTGGTGTTGTCTGCGTGGGTTCAGGAGGGAGGAATACACTGAATCATTGGTCTAAATGATGTTAGAGAAACAGAAAAACACCTTTTATAGATGTGAAGGGCCAGTCAGCAAAGCCCTCTCTGTTCGTGACGCTAAGAACTACATTTCACCACTCCCTTCCCCCACCAGCAAACCGAGGCAGGACAAACATCCCTAGACAGCCCACGGGAGCTCCATGTCAAAGCAAGACCACCAGATCACCTCAGCTAGACTACGTCATACACATGACCCTGCAGAAGAGAGCCCTGTGCTACTCCCACAACCCATCCAGGCCTGAGTGCCTGCTCTAATTCTTTTGAAGGATTGCTTTTGGGATGGAGAACTGTCCTTTGATAACTCAGATTTTGGTCTTGATTCTGGGAGGTGTCAAAAGCCTCCTAACTCATGAAAAACACCTGTCGGACATGCAAAATAATTAATTACACAGCTTGTAGCAACCTATTATATTGCTTTCATCCTTGAAGGATGGGGAAACTGTCCTGGTTATATTGCCCTTGTGTCTCCCACCACAGAAATCTTGACTGTCCAGGACACCCAAGCTGTGAATTTTCCCTTGTAACTTGTTACTTCTTGAGCAAGGACATGTTCCTCCCTCAGCTCAAAACGCAAAGGACCTCCCATTGAGTCTCACTGTTTGTCATTCATCACCTACCTCTTGGCTACATTAATTGCACCAGAAGGGACCGCCTAACTTCAAATGCAAAATCCAACTGTCCCGTATGTTCTGATGCTCCCTGAGGGACACCCATAGATCCTCTGAGCTGCAAGAGTTTTTTGCCCCTTTCTTCCTCTTCCAAATGATAATCACCTTGCATATTTGGACAGCGCATCTTGTAGCACTTTTTACCAGTGCTGGTGTAACCTGCCTTTGCATCCCTGAAGAAGTGGGAAAGAACATGACTCCTGAAGACACCAGCTATCTGAAAAATATTGCTTGAAATTTTAAATAGCAGGAAATATATCCTCAAAATGGCAGCACTGGCTTCAAAATGATGACTCTCCAACACCCTGAGAGGGCTGGGGTATACACTGGCAGGCTCAGGCTGGGTGAATGGCAACCTGGCAACACCTCTGTCTCCATGAAGTGCTCACTGCGCAGGGGGAGCCTAGCGAGGCTCTTAGCTTGGGTGCCCAAACTTTGCCAAAAGCGTGCTGAGATCTGCCTGCACACACAGGTCAGAAAAACCTGCACAATCTTCAGGCTTGCACCACACCAAGAGACTGGACCATGCTGCACCTTGCCAGGTCCTAAAGATGGTTCTCCAGATCGGGCTGAACAAATTAGACTTGAATTAGCCCTAACACGTCTGAGCGTGTGAAACGTGTCTGTTAAATCTCCAAGGTTGCAGCACACTGTGGATGAATTCAGCTTGCTGCAGCCCCCTCGTGCAGCCTGTGCTCAGGGCAGAAGTGTGGTTTCTTCCTCTCGTCTTCTTTAGGTGTTAACTTATTACCTTAAACATGCTTGAATCTTTCAGCCTGTCCCTCTGAAGCCAGGCTGGCTCCTTCTTGGTTCTCACTTTTTCTTTCCATGCTGCTGGTGGAATGGAAATGGGATTGTGGAGTGTGGTCTCATGCACGGTGTCAATGAATCTGTGAAGCTCTTGCTGGCAAGATCCCTCAAGATTCAAGCAGGGTGCAACCTGTCAATGGGTGGCTTGGACACTGCCAGAGGCGTTTTGTTTTCCTGTTCTGTTTTTTTAGGTTTAGCAGTTTTTAACTGTTTCCTACCAGAGACAAAAGGTCTCTGCTTCCCTGCTGCTTTCATCTCATTCAGATAGTTCTGTTGGGGTGTCTAGTTGTATCAGCATGAGTATTTGCTCTAAGAAGCTTTGAGTTCAAAACATCATCCCCATGGAAAAGAAAAAGGAATGTATTTGCATTTCTGCAGACTCAGAGATGGTCTCAGTAGAACTTTGAATTCAATGTAAAATGATCCCACAGCCTATGCAAATGCAACGGACGGAGCAACCCTGTTCTCATTTCCCTCATGTGGGCAAATCATGTGTTGCCCTGTTAATGAATCTTTGTACACAGATAGTTAGCAGCAAGACGGTGGAAGATAAAGTCCTGATCCAACAGGGAAAGGCCACACACCACCTTGTCTCTCTGCATGCTCTGACAAGGGAGCACGGTCACTTGCAGCATCTTGCAGAGGTGCAAGGTGGCTCTCTGGCCAGAGATGGGTGCAGGAATCATGTGTGGAAGTAGAGGTGGAGGAAAGGATCGGTGCTGGCCCAGCACGTGGGAGAAAATGTCATCCAGATGGCTCACAGAACGGTGCAGGATCACAGCAGGGAAGTGAGCCTTCCCAGAAACAGCTTTTTCCACAGAAAACATAGATGTCTTCAAACTAATGCTTCTTGTGGGAATGTACCAGTGTCAACACATTCTTAATTGGGAAACATGTCTTGGCACCTAGATGGAATTTCTAGGCAAAAATCAGAGGGAAGGAGAGAGCTGAGACTTGAGTGGGGACTGCTTTTCAAGCCTTGTGCTGAGAGGATTCACCTCCTGTAGAGAACATGGAGGTTCAGTGCTGTAGGTTCAAGCGCTGCTACTCCAACCCAAGAGGAAGGATGCTGGTCAGGCTGCATTGCTGGAAGCATTTAAGATGGGTTTGCTTACCAGCTGCTTGTTGAAGTGTGGCCACATCTAGATACAACCATGGCTCGTACAACCACATCTCCACCATGTTCTCCATCCTGAAGCTCCTGGTTTTGTCCTGCCACAGAAGTATTTCTGGACCAATTCAGAGGACAGAGTCTAGTCTGACTGAGTCTCACAGAAATGTGCCAAGAAAGCCTGGTTCTGAAGGGAATAAAGGGTAAACTTACTTTACACAAATGACCTGTTGGAGAGGGTCCAGAGGAGGGCTACAAAGATGATTAGAGGGCTGGAACAGCTCTGCTGTGAGATCAGGCTGAGAGAGTTGGGCTTGTTCAGCCTGGAGAAGAGAAGGCTCTGGGGAGACCTTATTGCAGCCTTCCAGTATTTAAAGAGGGCCTACAAGAAAGATGGGGAGGGATTTATCACGAAGGCCTGTAGTGACAGGACAAGGGGTAACGGCTTTAAACTGTAACAGCGGAGATTTAGATTGGAAATTAGGAGGAGATTCTTTACCTGGAACAGGTTGCCCAGGGAGGTTGTGGATGCTCCATCCCTGGAGGTGTTCAAGGCCAGGTTGGACGGGGCCTTGAGCAACCTGGTCTAGCAGGAGGTGTCCCTGCCATGGCAGGGGGGTTGGAACAAGATGATCTTTAAGATCCCTTCTAATCCAAACCATTCTGTGATTCTATGATTAGACAAACTGGTTGCAGAGGCGCTAGTTCACAGCAGAAATCCTTGCTCCATGATTTCAGCTAATACCTACACACCAGTGTCTGCACGCTTGGGATACTTCTTTTGGTCCCTTTATGGATAGATTTAATATAAAGCAGTCTCATTTCTTAAGCAGAACTGATTTTTCAAAAATGTGGGGTTTTTTATTATGTACAAGGTAATGACTTGGCTTTGCTTGGGGCATTTTTAGCTTCAAAGGGGTATTCAAAATAGTAATACAAAATTATTTGACAGGTAAATCACTGGTGCTACATCTGGGATTAATAATACAGGTTTTTTTGCTTGTAACCTCCTGCTCAGCTCCATGACTCCTCTATTATCTACTTGAAATATCAAACAAGAGAGCTCTTGAGTTAATTATTTGTTTCCGAGTCTTGTAGAAATGACACTATTGTAATCTGCTACAGTCACAAATGGACACAGAACACAGTTTGACCATGTTGGTAAACTCATACCCTTTCCAAAGACCTAGCACCGACAATTTAATGGGAAGCTGCTTTCCATTGGGCCAGGGCATTTGTCCTAGCATGGGGTTAGGTTTATCCTACTGGAAGCACAAAGCTTTAGATATGACGGAAGCTTTAATGTCAGCTGCTGTCCCACAAAACAGCAGTCTAAATAGCAATGTTCCAAGCATCACAGAACCACAGAATCGCAGAATTGCTGAGGCTGCAGGCATCCCTGGAGACCTTCCAGTCCTAATCCCATTCTCAAAGCAGGTTCAAATGGAGCAGGTGCCCAGGACTATGGCCAGCTGGGTTTTCCATATCTCCAAGGATGGAGAGTCCATAACCTCTCTGGGCAACCTGTTGCAGGGTTTGATCACACTCACAGTAAAAAAAACGTGCTTTTCTTCTTTTAAAATGGAATTTCCTGTTTTTTTGTTTGTGTCCATTTCCTTTTGTCCTCTCACTGGATAACAGAGAGTCTGTCTCTCTGGCTATGTCATCTTTACACCCTCCCATCAGGCAGAGATACACACTGATAAGATGCCACTGTCTTCTTCAGGCTGAAAGCTCTCACGTCTTCCAGCCCCATACTAGAAGCACTCCAGTCCCTTAATCACTTCCATTGCCTTGCTCTGCACTCACCCCAGGATATCACTGTCTATCTTCTGCTGGAGAGTCCATCAACAGACCCAGCACTACAGATGTTTATCACCCATCCCAAGCAGAAGGGGAGGACAATCTCCCTCAGCTTGCTGACAGTACTCTGCCTAATGCAGTCCAGGATGCCATTGGCTTTCTTTATTGCAAGGGCACAATGTCGGCTCATGTTTGACTTGTTGCCCATAACGATCCCCATGGCCCTTTCTACCAATGCACCTCCTAGTCCATCAGTCTCCAGCCAGAGCAAACACTATTGTCTGGCTGGCAGAAGGAAGCAGAGCTCATCTTGAGTATCTTATGTGGGTTAACAGACCCAAGAGACCCGGTTGCAGCTGTGGGTAGTGCTATACGCATGGTCCTTTAGCTCACACAGCACCACAGCACTAACCACTCCAGCCTGGGCTGGCTTCCAGCTCTATCCCAAATCAGGGGCTGCATGTACTTCTTTCATCTGCCACACTAAAAAGTCCAAGGGATTTGGGATAACAGGTAATGTGTTAAGCAACAAGCAGTGCCATGGGCTCTGTG
The DNA here is from genome assembly GCA_013400335.1 of Eurystomus gularis. Taxonomy (NCBI): domain Eukaryota; kingdom Metazoa; phylum Chordata; class Aves; order Coraciiformes; family Coraciidae; genus Eurystomus; species Eurystomus gularis. The sequence continues at coordinate 665,673 of VZZY01020785.1, forward strand.
CAACAGGGTCAACTTCTCCACAAGAGCATCCAGTGTGTTCATGGATAGTTAAGTCTTAGCAAGGGCTAAACAGCAATCTGCAAGCCCACCTGGAAGCCCAGTAAGCAGGAATCCATCTCGGCCCAGCTCTAGCACCGCACCCTCATTTGTGTCAAAAGTGGAAACGGCCCTTGCCAGCCTGATCAGTGGCTGAGGTTGGCGAGCTTGAGATGGGTCCGTTGGGGGATATTGTTCAACGTTCCTCATTTACATCTCCCTCCCTTTGCAATGCTGCCTTCCTTTTATTCCAGTTTAGTATTCCAGAAATATGATGATTTATGCAACTACATTTCTTTGATCTTAACCAGCTCACAAAAGCTTTCAAGACGCTTTGCCTCCGCAGCCTGTGAGTGGGAGTTGCAGCAGACAAGTTCAGGGGATGGACGTGCATCTTTTAGCAAGCTGTGACAGCAGGGTCCTTCGCTGCAGTTACTGCTGGGTAGGTCACTTGATTCCTCTGAGTAAGAACACTCAGACATAGGGCTTCCTGTCACTGGAAATGTATTGCCCCCGGGGGGGGTTCACAAACTGGTTAAGCAGACCTGCAGCATCTGAGTATTGCTCACCACAGGAATAGCAATTTTTCAAGGAGGAGCTGTGTGTGTTTAATGAAAGCCCCTGAAGAGATTTGGGGTCATTCCACAGAATGAGTAAGTTCAAACCCGAGAATAAAAGGATTAATTCACTGAGGAGGAAGTCAGAACCTTTCGCTGCAAGAGAGGGACCCTGCATTACCCCCTGAATGCTAATTAATCTAGTTTACTAACTTGTCAAAACAGTGGTATTAGATAGACTCTCAAACCCAAGAGTGGGCCAAGGTCAAACATCATGAGCCAAGTACAAAACAAGGTACAAAACTCAAACATCATGGCTCAGGGGAGACCTCATTGTGGCCTTCCAGTATCTGAAGGGGGCCTACATGAAACCTGGGCAGGGACTTTTTACAAAGGCCTGTAGTGATAGGACGAGGGGTAATGGGTTCAAAATGGAAGAGAGGAGATTTAGGTTGGAAATTAGAAGGAAATTCTTCACTCTGAGGGTGGTGAGACACTGGAACAAGCTGCCCAGGGGGGTTGTGGATGGTCCATCAATGAAGGTGTTCAAGGCCAGGCTGGATGGGGCCTTGAGCAACCTGGTCTAGTGGGAGGTGTCCCTCGGCAGGGGCATTGGAACTAGATGATCTTTGAGGTCCCTTCCATTCTATGATTCTACGACAGATATTTAACATTTTGTTTGTGCAGAAGCTACAGTGCCACAGGATTTGTCCCTACACTAACGGTACCACACATGCCATGGAGTTGAGCTGAAGTTAACTGTGACTATTCTGATGGAAGTAAATGTAAATTCAGCACCAGGTCATCACAGTAATTCCTTGTTTGAGATTTAGTTTGGTGACATTTTTGAAAAAGAGAGGTTCACCTCACTTACTAATTCTTCTTTTATTCCATGGCATATTCAGCTGTCATCTGTCCTCAGCAGTTGTCAGCCAGCACCAAGGTGGGATCACAGACTGAACAGGTCAAGTTTAAGGTTGTGTTGGAGGAAGATGAGATCTGATGTCTGCTTCCTTCAAGGTGTGTCCAGAAGCTTTAATGCACAACCCGTGTCTCACTTATGCTGCATTACATGGTCCAAGGGAGTAGGGAAGGCATTGGCCCATGGCTTACAATCTCAAAATTACGAGACAGGTATCCACTGAACTATCTAAATGTGTTTTGCTCAAATCCTTCCAGTTCAAGGACATATCCTACGGGGTCCTTGCAGTCAACTTAGAGCTATACATTGTGGTAGCTGCAGGGCAAATATGAACGTCCAAAAAATTATAGCAAGAGCAAGGCAACAATGAATATTTTATTGCTTTCTAGGAGCTGAACAACTGCAAAGGGAAACTGCACCTCCAGACTTCTGGGCTGCCTAAAAGACAAAGCAACTTCTGTAAGCAAAGTCACCAATGTAGTCAGGAAAGGCACGATCTACTGTGACACAGAATTTCTATTTTCTAAAAATTGATTGATATCGGCTGAAGAAGAAATATGGATAGAAGAGATCTGAATCTCTCCTCACCACAGGATCTATCCTAGACATTATGTAATTGGTGATAGAAAGTTTTCATATCAGACTTAATAACAAAGGTGGGGAATAATATCAACAGTTCATGTGGGGAAGGTCTAATAAAGTAAATAAATAAAATTTTATTGTTAATGTTAATATTAGTGTTAATAGCAGTAGCAACAGTAATGTGCACCAGAAGTCCTGAAGTTGAGATTGTCTTTGAGTTCAACATCTGCTGATGTTCAGACCTAGCAGGAATGAACACTGTGGCTCAAGCCCATTTGACTTAATGAGGATTTGTGAGATTCTTACTTATGGCGTCCTTTTTCAGCCTGGTACTTAAGCGTGTGCTTAAACACGACCCAGCACTTTCCTGAGCCAAACTCTACTTTTAAGAGAGAGCGTTTACACTGTCATAACATCTCCCTAGATTAAAACCAATGAATTTTGTGAAAAGCCCAGTCATTTGCAACATTAGTGTCTATGGCACCCCAACAGGACAATAAGAATGTGGGCAATGAACAAAACTACACACAAAGCATTCTAAAAACTAATAATCAAGTAATTCTGGAGCCTATTGCTGCAAAAAAACCCACAGTTTATCTGCCAAGATACGTTTTAGCAATAATGAGACTGTTTCTGCCACTTCCTACATGACTCTCAAAATATATTTCTAATTCAGACTACTACTCTGGACAGCGTAGAGTCAGAATATTACACAGCTCAGTGAGAATTTGAATCCTAGGAATAAGAGATGCTAAATATTCATTTGGTTCCATCTAACTACTGCTGACTATGGTCTGTTCAAATCCTTGAAGTCTAATCTTAATTAATAGGAGTTATTGCTTAATATTCAGTCTGAAATTTCATTGAGTTTCCCTCTTTCCTTTTTGGAGGTTGTTGAATATTCATTGCCCTCCCTGAATTTGCATTAATCTAGGAGAAGTTTTTCTCTTGAAATGAGGATGAATGCGTGCTATGAGTATCAGAAAGATAGTGGAGCTGCCTCAAGAAGCCAGGCATGTAAGAGTCCCCTGTCTTCCTCCTTTAGAAGCCCCAGAGATCCTAGGCCATCTTCTCAACTATTTCTGCATGGGATGTCTGCCACCAGAGGCAAATAGACAGTGACAATCCATAGCAGAAGGTGAAGGAAGGAGGCTGGGAGGGTTTCCATAGTGACTAGTCCATCATCAGAGTCCGTGGGTGGAAATGAATATCTGACACAGGGTGGGGTTTCCACCACTAGGAATCTCATATAGTTAAGTGTGTGCTCAGGTAGCTACAACACTGGGTGACAGAGGGAGAACTACTGTGCAAAGTAAGAGATCTTGTCTGCTCTGTCTCCTCACATTTGAGTTCAGTTCCCCTCTGTAGAAAGGAAAAATTGCCAGTGAAACAAGAAACTCTCAGAAGACTGATATTTTGATATGCAGGAAATCCACCTGAACGGATGAGGGATGCAGGACGCTTTGAGGCATGGTCTAAGCTAAGTCCTCCTGCTAGAACAGGAAAAGCCTGAGTCAGGACCACCTGGAAAGATCACGGTGACAAGCAAGAACATCTTCTTACAGTCTCCTTGGAAGAGGAAAAGCTTCAGGAAAGGTAATCATGTAGGACCTACAATAACTGAAATCACCAGGCCTGATCACAACAGGCCTCTCTCCATCTTGGCTTCCTGGCCAAACAGGGGCCAGTAACAGATGAGGAACCCCATGGCGGATAACTATCAAATAAAGCAGCTGGGGAAAATGTTCTCTTTAAACTGCATCAGTTATTAGTAGTTGGCTTGTGCTCTGCAAGATGACAGATTAAGACCCAGAAATATTTCCCATGTGTACGCACCAGCAAAGTGTGAAGTGGAGCTTACAGAGGCTTCCCAAGGTAGTACCAACAGGTGTGTGACTGGACACGCAGCGTACGTAAGTACGGGAATGCGGGCTGCTGTGCCAATAAATGTCACTCAGATTTTCCCAATTGCCATTTTAATCATTTAAACGTGCAGAAGTCTGAACGTGCATGACTCCTCCTTTTTCAGTGCTGACTCTTTTCTGCTGTTACCCTGTGGTGGTTTGTATGGAAAATGACCACAGAAAAATTTCCGTGGAAAGTGTTTTATCTTGGCTATCCTAACAATGCACCATCTGCAAGGGTCATGAGTCAGTGATGGGGAATGGGCTCAGCTGGGGCCTGGGAATGTCCTGTCCCAGGAGTGGGGATGAGCCCTCTCCGCACGAAGCCTCAGGGCAGACATTTCCAGCGAGGGTAAGTGATAAAAGTCTCTATTGACAGCTTGCCTCATGGAACATGATTTGCTCTTCCCTCTAGTTCCGTAAACCTGGATAGCTACTGCACCTTGCTCAATAAACCTGATGTTTACCTCAGTGATTGCCAATATTTTTGCCATTACAGCATGATTCAGGGGTCAATAACCCAGGTTCTTCTGCAGCGGGAAGCTTTAGGTCTAAAATCAAGCAGGCCTTTTGTGATAGATTTGTGCAGTACTAAACTCCGCAGGAGCCTCGGTAATGTGATATAAAGTAACAGCATACTCTGTTTTGCAAATTCTCTTTTGGTACTGGCTGTAGAAGTATTGCGCTTTATTTTGCTTTATTTTATTGCCTTTAATTCTAAGTTCACATCTTACTGAACTTAACGAGTTTGCATTGTTTCGGGGAGAGACCAGCACATCACTGTCAAGCACTCTCAGAAGTGATAAGCCTTCACCATTTGAAAAATCCTTGAGGGCAACTGCATGCGTGTGGGTCCTTTGCATGGTCAGACAAGAGAGATGGACCACCTTGACCTCCCTCCCACTTAATGCTGTCAGGCAATGGTAGCCTGAAGGGAACAAGAAGTCCTGCAGTACCTACAAGTAACCTCTTGTACTTCCTTTGATCCATGAAACACTGAGGGTGGTGAGACACTGGAACATGTTGTCCAGGGAGGTTGTGGATGCTCCATCCCTGGAGGTGTTCAAGGCCAGGCTGGATGGGACTTTGAGCAACCTGGTCTAGTAGGAGGTGTCTCTGCCATGGCAGGAGGCTTGGAACTAGATGATCTTTGAGGTCCCTTCCAAGCCAAACCATTCCATGATTCTGTGAACACAGAGGGAACCGAACAAAGTATGAAAGGACAGGTAACAACACGTTAAATGGTCCCAATCATCCTATCTTAGTTGGTCATGGTGACTGAAGAGACAGAGCAGCAGACCCTGATCTCAGCATCCTGCAGGAAGGCACGTCATGCTGGGACTCTCCTTTGGTCCTTGTAAAACAAGGTGTAAGCGAAGAAGCAAGGTGAGATCATGAATAGGGATATTTTCTTTGAAAAATGTTTTCTTATTGCCAATTACAATTTTCTGAGAAAAAGAGTTATTTTATTTTTTTTTCCCAGAAAATAGCTTTCAAACAAAGGTCTCTCACTTTCAGCTTTTTAGAAGGAATCCACATTTCCTATGACCTGCTCTTCTTGCTTCCCCCATTTCCGAGCAGTTCAACATGCAGCAGACCAGCCCCAACGAACTGGGACCAGCACAGGGACCTGCCACCACAGTGGTGACACTGTTCCTCTGTGGACCAGGAGAGGTGGGAGTTCTACAGTTTTCCTGGGACCGCTCATGGAGCTACTTGCTGAATGCTTGACATCCTATACCGAGATATGAGGGATCCTTGATATGCTGCTTCTTCCTCCTCATCCCTCCAGGTGTGACACAGGGTGTCACCTTCCAGACATCTCTTTTTCCTTAGCTTTGGAAATAGCCTGACTTCAACAGAAAATCAGGAGGCCAAACAGTTTTTTCACAGCACAGCTTGGTCTGCCATGCCCTCAGCAGCCCTGGAGACATCCCAAAGCTCCTGCTGTCTGTCCCTTTCTGCTGGACCCTGGCAGTTTTGCTGGGCTTTTGTCCTATTGGGGTTTTTTATTTATTTAGTTAGTTAGTTATTTTAATGTGTCTTCTTTGATCTCCTAGCTAATGAGATCATGTTCACCACAGCAGGTAAGGTCACTCTCACAGGACTCTGCAAGGATCTTGAAGCCAACGTGCAGGATGCTGTTGTAGCTCAGTTTTGCCCCACAGTTCTGGGACTCTGCCTGGCTGACAAGGTCACACAGCATAAGCCCCGTCTGTGGGTAGCCAAGCATGGAACCGCAGGTTTCAGGGACATAACCTCCTTATTTCCCACCTCTTGCTATTCTCCCCTTGTTCCTTCTCTGTTTTGACCCAGGAAGACATGGGAAAGAGCTTTAACTAAGATTAAACCCAGAATGTTTAATTCAAATGTGTTTTTCTGCAGGTTTCCTTTTTAGATCTTGGGTTGGGGGGGGAAGAGAGAAACATTTCATTTTGGATTGACCCAAAATACCCATTTTTCAGTTCGCTCAGCAAACTAGATCATCAATTATTCAGCTCGTTTCACATCAGGGTGAGGGAGCTGGTGCTGTGCTGTGCCTGGGGAGGGGTGTGGGAGGCCAGCAAGGTAACTGGGGTGAGAAGATGACACTGCGAGGTGTGAACCTGCTCTGCGCTGAAGCCAGGTGGTCTCGCGCAGCTTAAGCAATGGGACTATTTTTAACTGCTCCTCTCTCAATCTGGGCCAGGTAGCAGGTGAAAGAGATGAGGCGGGTGTGGGGCTCACAGCACTTCTGTTTGTGCTGTGACCTTGGCTCTGCTCAAGGAGAAACGAATCCTGCAGCTGGCCTCGGGACTGGAATAGGTTGAAGTCTCCATCCACTAGACTGACTAGTTGGTTATAAATGCGTGGAGGTATTTTATATGCTTGATTGGGTGTTGGGTCTCTCACTTTTTGTTCAAGAGGAAGTAACTAATGAGGGATTGATTGGCAGAATATGGTGAGTACTGAAGCTCTGAAGATGTGCTGCTCTCACCTGTGGTGCTTCCTGGAGGCTGGCCAGGCTCCAGCAAGTCCTCTCCAAGCACAAGCCTTCAAACCAGTGTCTGGCCAGCCTCCAACCACCAAATCACAAGTTTCCACTGAAACCCCTTCCTGCACCCTCTTCTCTTCATGCCAGATGACTGCTTATTGGCTCTGTGTCACTGGAGATGGCTTACAAAGAGCCCTGAGCTAAATACTCTATTGCTCTCTTAACATCTCCTGTAGCTCCTGGAGCTGGGGAGCACCCAAGTTATCACCTATGGGAAGTATCAACAGATATCAACAGAGGCCATGGGAGGAATCAACAGATATCTCTCACTGGAGCTGATCTGAGCTGCCCATTTCATGTCGTGTAGGCAATCACAGGCACATTCCCATTTCCACCATCAGCACTTCATCCTGACAGGTCTGAAAATGGAAAACCAACTAGACTATGACATCCTTGTGGACCATGAGCTCTGATACCTGAAGGTGTTGTCAAGGGGCCAGGAAGTTGCCCAGGAGGCACCTGCCCTGTGTATTGCTGAAGTAGGTTCCTCTGTCTGTGCCTGCCAGCTACCACCTCAGCAACAGCCGGGGAGGGGCTGTCTCTCTGCCACACTTTCTCTATCGATAATTTCTAAGACTTTCTTGGTCCTCAGTGACCTTCAAGATGTGAAACGTTATCATGAGTGGCAGATACTGCAGGCATCACTTCTGCATCCTAAGCCTCTGTGAGAACCCTGCGCCAAAATATCTCACATCTGGCTGGTACCCGTCCAGAACTCATTCTACATGAGGGACTAATGTCTCTGGACCCTGGGACAGGTCTCTGGACCCTGCTTCTGCTGGAGAGCAGGATCGTACAACAAATCCATGGCCATTATCATAGAATTATAGAATCACAGAATCATTAAGGTTGGAAAAGACCTCTAAGATCATCAAGTCCAACTGTCAACCCAACACTACCATGACCACTAGACCATGTCCCTTGGCTAGGAGACAGTACAAATGTTCAAACCCCCAAAGTTCCTTGTTTCTCAGCTTATTCAGCTCAAAGACTGCTTTTGGTGCTATTTTTTAAGAAGTGAACTTATCTTTTTGTATTGAATTAGATGAACAGTTCTTTAAACTACAAAATTAGAGAGTGAATTTTATGTCAATTTTTAACTCGACAGAATTATCTGGGTCTGACTGACCAAGGTGTTCAAGCCCGAATACTGTATTACAGAGAAAGCAGGTTGAGTTTTCCTTTAGGAAGAAAAAAAGAAAAAGGCAGAAGAAAAAAAAAAAAGGCAAATTGAAATCCAAATAATTTTCAATAGTACTTTCTGAAAATCTTTGCTGATTGAAAATTCAATTTTCCCTCCACATAAAGCTATTTGGGAAATGTATTGACCATCTTCCACTGCGACACCTTTACGTGTCACCATCTATCCTTTACATTTCAGCTCTGCAATCTGGAAATCAAATCAGCGGCTCTGAGCACAACGTTATGTCCCTCCACACCAATGGCTGCTGTGGGGGTCCATACCCCAAATCAGGAATGATTCATGCGCTTTATCAGACGGTTCCAAGTATGGTAAGGGAACAAAAATGCAATTACTGGTACAAAATCAGCTATCCTAGACTGAAAAAATTGACAGTTGCAGTCATTGCTTGTGGGAGTTTTTACTATTAAGTATGCACCCGAGAGCCAAGGGGTGGTGGACACTCCACTGTACCTTGCGCCGAACCTGACACTTCATAAATCTCATGGTGAGAGTTCTAATAATGGGAGTCATTGCTTTTTTAGAATAGCCTGGCATAGGAATAAAGAAAGCTGATGTATGCAGAAGAGTCAAAGCTGTTCCAGCAAACGTGTTATTAACAACCCTGGGCACTCAGCGGACCTCATTAGGCCTGGAAAATTGTGGATTTTTATGCAGAGACCTCAGGAGGAGGCAGGATCTGATGCTTGCCTTATAGAAGCTGGACTCTTGCTTCTGTATGGGGGGAGCACCATGTAGCACCCCCAGAGAGGAGGCAGCCTGGCATCTCCACAGAGGATGGAGCAGCAGGTACATGGGAAGCGACTTGGGTCTACATCACGTGTAGAGGTGGGTGCCCATGGGAGGGTCCTCTCAGCACAGCACCTGGGGAGATGTGGTAAGTCTCACGGGCTTTGCTTTGGGATGCCTGGGCTCAGGGCACCTGGCAGCAGGGGCAGTGGCCAGGCTCCTGCTTCCACAGAAGGCCAGTGAGGCCATCTCCAAAGTGGAGATGGGAAATGGCAGTATGACAGCTCTCAGCCTACCGCTTCACACTCTGCACAGTGGAAGAGCAATAAGACCTCTAAATTCAAACCCCGCTTCGTTAGTACAGATATCAGACTATTTTCTTTTTTAACTGGAGAATATACAGCATGAACAGTTAAAAAACATCTCTGAATTGTCAAGAATCACCATTTTGGTATCTCCAACTCAGCAACATTTTTTTTTTTTTCCAGCTCAATGGCTTGAGAAGTCAACAGGATTTAAAATGGTTTAGGTTGTTTCTCCCAAGTTAAAAACAAACAAACAAAACAACAAAACAAGCTTCTTAAGAAGTCCCAGCTGTCTAGAAGGACAAGCACAAACAAGCACACACCAACACCAGGAGCTGATGCGGGAAGGAGCAGTCTGGGAAACCAACTGAACCGATATTTCATAGCAAGCTCTGTTATTAAAATGTGCTCACAGCATCTCTTCCGGATGAAGCAGGGGCCAAAACGTCTCATGGCACCTTGGACTCTCATCATACTGTCAGTGCAAAATGAATTTAAGGCAACTTGCTCGCTTTTCCCCACTGGCTTTAGTAGATCTCTGGAGTTACCAGTCTCTGGGCCACTGGAGTAGGTGATGGAACCATCACCTGTGGAGATGGGCAGGGAAAGCCACAGCTGATTCTGCCACTTTGCTGGGATGAAGACTCCTTCTGACCCCAGCATTGGCAGGCCAAAAAGAACGGAACTAGGCAAGAAGCACCTTCCCACTCCATAGCTTGCTGTGAATTGTTTCCTAATCAAATGAGAAGGAAAACCGAAACTTGACTAGATGGATGTGAATCAGAGAAAGACTCTTCTTCTCATTATGCTTTTAGGTTTTGGGGGTTTTTTCCAGTTTCATTAAAACCCAGATACTGAGCATTTGAAAACAGACAAGATCATTTACCCATAAAAATAATGCACAACCTACCAGATTTTGCTGAGGTTTTAGAGAAATATAAAATCACCTCCCTCTTTTCCTTTATCTTTCTTGTTCTCCTAGTAGAGAACATGTCCTAAAATAACACCTGTCCCAGAGAGGACCCAACCTTTGCATGCTCTTAGCAGGGCAGGCAAGAGGAGAGGACCAGGAAGACTCCCTCGTGCTGGAAAGAGGACTGTGACAGTGCCCATATCTCCTGGGTCTGGGTGTTTTAACAAGAGTAGTGGCCTGCAACACAGCTCAGGGGATCTTATCCTCAGCAGGAGCTCTCCCACCACAGCCTCTGGTGGGGGGAGGACTGAAGGATGACACCAGCCTCTCACCCTGCTCATGGTGCCCGCAGAAATTGTCAGTTCTAGAATAGTAAATACAACTGTTGTTTTCAGAGCTCTGAAGAGAAATGTCTCTTGTCTGGGGCAGTTTTCCTTTGCTATCACCACTAATCCTGTTAATAGAAATTGCATCAATAAACTCAGCTCCTTTTGATGTCTTCCTCCCTAATCTTCATGGTGGATTACTGCAGTAGGTCACCTTGTATCCTCCCTTATCCCTGTTGGAGCATCCTCCTTTGAAATCCGTAATTATCTCTCCGAGATAATTGCCAAAATCATTTGCAGTCCTGGAGAGATCTTGAAAACCTACTTGTTTATGAAAGCAAATAATTCAGGTTAATCAAATATTGTGAGATTTCCACTTTGCCTGTCTTGGTACTTGTACATTCAAATCTGCACCTTTGCTGTTACACAACCTTCACTGCGAGGGAGAGAGACGGTTGATAGAGGAGGGCAACTTGGCCACTTCAGTGCAGATCTCAGCTTCAGGAAAAGGCTCTTCTCACTCCTGGATGGCTCTCAGAGACTGGAGGGCTATTTCTAGAAGAGGAATTGAGATAGGCTGGGCGAAGGAGGGCTGAGCATTTCCAGTGCCCACGGAAACCAGGAGACCTTGCAGATGCAGGAGTAACGCCGAGTGCTCGGTGGCTGTTTCCAGCATCACTTGACGTTGACAGACTGAAGGAGGCTGTTGGCAAGTGGGTGTGTCTCGAGTGTTAGGGAGGCAGCTGATACAAGCTATGGGCATGTCCAGGCTGCTCCCCTACAAGAGAACAGCTCTTAGCAGGAAAAAATCCCTGCCACCACCTCAGAGCAGCTCCAGGTGTGCCAAGGGAAGACCGACTCCAAAAAAGGATCACACTTTGCTAGATACCTGCTGCAGCACAGCTAAAACTAGCGCAGAGTTGTAGGAGGTGTCCTTCCTGGGGAAGTGCCTGGTCCTGATGTTCGGTCAGCATTTACACCAGTGCGGCACATTGCTGGGCTTGCCCTGGCCCTTGTCAGGACTGTCCTGTTTCTTGTATCCTCTCCATGTGTGGTCCAAGCAGGGACCTGTCTGAGACTTCCCAGGGCAGCACAGTTTGTTTGCAGGGGAATTTCTGTGACTAGCAGAGAGCCACCAACTCGCACGCAGCAACTGCTGCCCTCTGAGTATACAACCTAGCCCTCAGCAGCAGGGCAAGAGAAGAAGCTGGACCAACCAATGAACCTTTCCAAACTCAGAGAACCTGAATTTCACGACAAAATGGGCTGAACTAAGTAAACCTGATCACTGCTCAGCTCTGAATTCCGGAACGACATTTCTGGGACTATTGGCACAGAAAGGAAAGATCAGGACTCTCTTCACCACCCCATCGTCAGTCCAGTCACATCTTTGATCCATCCTGGATCATACCCATTCACCTGCTTGTCTCCTGGGAAAAAAAAATCCAGTGTGACCTCTGCAAGGCGGGAGCAGCAGATGTGAATTGCTCTGCAAGTGCCTGAGCCTGCAGGGGAAGAGAAAGGAAGAAACATCATGAAAGGCCTTTAATTTCCAGAGTCATCTCCCAATTTCTTCCTCTCTACAAACTTAGTGAATAACTCCAGCTTGCTGCTTGCAGTTAAAATATTTATTCTGGACAAATATCCAAGCTATCTGGATTCCCTGGGACAGCCAAAAGATCATCTCATCTTCTCTCTTCTTAGGCACCTTGTTCTGAACTCCACTGGGGTCAGGGCACTACAACAAATGCTGGTCTATCAGCGTGGCACAGGCACATCTCCTCGCCTGACCCCCCACAAGATATTACCTATGTGTCATTGGAGGGCTAGAACTAGAAATAACGGCAATTAATTTCCAGCAGAGTTTAGCTTAGTTTTGCCATAATCTACAAAGTTCTGCTTCTAGTTATGGATAAAGCATGTTGTATCTTGATAATTTTTAACGCTTTAGCAATACTGTTGAGTGATCCCCAAATTCCTCTCCCATCATTTGCTAGAGGTGGCAAATGATGGTTTCTTGAAACAAGAACTATTTATATAATAATATAATATAATTCTGACCACTCTGAGTCACACATTTAAAGGCAAAAGACTCATAAATTCTTTAAATGTCTCTTTAGATTTTGAAAAAGATGGGGGGGGGGGATTTTTTCATTCTAAATGACATTTGGTTCAAAATTTCACTTACAGTCATACTACAAGAGAAACAAACAGCTTCAGAGATTGAAAGGGAAATGGAAACGTTGCAAGATCCATCCCAAATTTCTGATACCACTTAAGAGTGAATTTAACTTTTAAAATACCTTGTTAAAATATCTTTAAAAAATATCTTTTCTCTTCTATTTTTAGAAAGGAAGAAACATCAAAATCTCAGCATTTCTCAGCTAATCTTCACTCCCAGCTTCCCTGTCCTGTCTCATGTGTTCTCAAAGCACCCAAAATTGCAAGAAGGCATCTCTCTGTAGCACCAGCAAGAGCAGCGATTCCAGCCCGGCTGTCCCATCCATTTCCAGAAACACACAGCAGCACGGGAAGCGCTGCTTACGACGCCATAATATAAAGTCTGTTTTTATAAGGCCCATAAAATTCATTCTAGGAGTGGACTTGGCATCAGCACAGGACCAGCTGCTGCCGTCTGTTTATTTTTTTTATCGATTTGTCAAGAAAGTAATATCCCTCACGTTCTAACGCTGCAATACCGGTGCTGTATAACTGAAGGAGGCACTTCTGCTCTAAGTCCCTGTTTGCAAGCAATTATATGTTGCTTTAAAGAAATATGGCTTGTGAAATTGATTCTTCATGTCTCTCGTGAGTGATGAAATATAAGTTTCAATAAAAAAAGTGTAATGGCCAGTTCGGAGACGACCTAGTTAAAATGTTTTCTCCTCTTTTAAGTGACGCCAGTTTGGCACTGCCCAGTACAGGAGCGTGGCACTGCCTACGGCAGTCACAAAGCTCAGTCCTTCAATGCAAATCATTAATGGTATTGGATCCAACGACTCCACCCAGTGAAACGCAGCATTATTTCCTACTGGTTCTTAAAACTCCATCTTCTAGAGACTCTATCTACCCCCAGAGTAACCCAGCTTTAGTAACAACTAAGAGTTTTCAGTCCTGCTGGCTGGAGAGAGAAGATCAACACACAATATGCACAAGTTCAGCAGATTTTCACAGTTAAAAAAAAATCTATTCTTTTAAAATTTCATGAGTTTTAGAGAACAACTTTTTGATGTCTTAATGCTGGGATAAGCAATAAGAGAGAGATGCAATCATCTCTTTTTGGCTCCTTGCGTTTCCCCTGCTCTGGCATTCTGCCCTACACCACCCTGCAGACGGGACTACCCAGCCTGGAGAGTTTTGGTCACCATCCCTCACAGCAGCCGATTGCAAAGTCCAGAACCAAGCTTGTAACAGACTCACAGAATTGCCTGGATTGGAAAAGGCCTTTAAGACCATCAAGTCCAGTCAGCAACCTCACACTGACAAGTCCTTGACTAAACCATGTCCCTGAGCACTACGTCCACATGTCTTTTAAATCACTCCATGGATGGGGACTCCACCACTGCCCTGGGTAACTCGTTCCAATGCCTGAGAACCCTTTCAGTAAAGAAATTCTTCCTAGTATCCAATCTAAACTTCCCTTGGAGCAACTTGTGGCCATTTCCTCTTGTCCTATCACGTCTTACTTGGTTGAACAGCCTGATGCCCACCTCTCTACAGCCTCCTTTCTGGTAGTTGTAGAGAGCGAGAAGGTCTCCCCTGAGCCTCCTTTTCTCCAGGCTTCTCGTTACATGTGTTAGGGAAGAAGGGACAGAAGTGACGTGACTTTGCCTGTACCACTCAGGACACCTTGCTGGGCAAGAGAAACTCAGCCCACTCAGGATTACGTCCAGCCTTTATCATTCCTTTTGCTGTTGGGGCAAGTCATAATTACCTTGTGACCACATGTTGATCATGCCAACCATGGGGGAACAGATTGCCATTATAGCTTTTGGCTGTCCAAAGTGACGAAGATGAAATGTGACTGAGTCAGTGAATGCAGGCTGGTCAGAACATGGGGTGGCTCATCTTCTACAGATTTTGGGACTTTCTTATCTCTAAGCCCTTTGGGGACATCATGTTTGTAGGTGTAAACTTTGGACTGTTCACCAAAGTCCACATCAGAATCTGTGCAGTAGATATCGTTTATATAGCTCTACATAATTCATACGTATTATTCTAAATCTAAATCTAAGTCTCTTATCTCACACTTGGTGTGTAAGCTGCTCACAGGAAGGTCTCTTTGCCCCATGCGCAGCCCTGAGGAAGTCTGTTCCTACCATCCTGTCTCAAGGCCTTGCTGCATCTCCGTGGGTACCAGCACCTAGCGCAACACAGGCAATAAATAACAGGAGAACCTGCCTCCCCAACACTTTGTGTAACTGTTCAGCTCCAGAGTGTTTAATCTGGTGCAGTGCACAATCTATAAACCTGGAGTCAGTGTGACTGATTGTGCCATTCCTGGGAGGAAAGTTATTTATAAGGGCTTCTCAGCACAGTGCTATGGTGTTTTCTTGACGCAAACCTCTGCTCCATCATGCCTTCGCTCTGTGACTTGCTCCTTTCTCCATGAGGCTTTGGCTTTGTTTCATTGCTCCACACACTGGGTCTGGGACACCAAGTATTTGTTCCTCTTCTGAGTCATCATCTCGAATGTGGTACATAAATAATCCGAATAAAACCACTGCTAATTCCATCAACCTGACAATTCATTTTAACTCACAGTCTAGGAGGAGGTAAAGAAGCCAGATGCATCACAGACAACCGAGTTTTAATATTCCACACTCCAGATCCATTTTTGCTGGATTTTTCTAAGGCCTTTGCCAAGATCCTGACCTTTGTGCCACTGACAGTTAAAAACACAGAAGGAGAGGAAAAAGTAGGGTTTTTTTCTGAAATGCAGATTAAAACTAAGTTTTTTAAGGAACATCAAGTGACCTGCCCTGCTGAAACATGAAACACCTCTGCTCCAAAGGCCCACCAGGTTTCTGAACATTCTTTATAAAATGGAACATTGCCTGTGGCCAGAGTTAATCCTGATGTGAACTCCGCCACTCGGACCTTCCTTGAATAAATTTGAATGTTCTCTCCGAGGCCAAGCTGCGGGAGGTCACTCTCACACAGACCTCCATCAGCAGGGGCTCACCCGGGACAGTTTGTACCTTTGTGAGGAGCTCAGTTCACTCCTTTCATTTCCCTTCTCCTGGTCCTGTTTGCTTCCCTGGCAGGGGTGTACACCCTGATACTTCTGCAGTGCTTCAGTAGGAAAGGGCCAGAGTAAAACTTCAGAGTGAAGACACTGGGGTCTTCCAAGCGCTCCACTCCCTGCACAGACATTGTCCCCTCTGCTCACTCCCTGGCTCGCCCATGCAGGGCATTTTTGTGCCATTTCTTCAAACTGATGGTTTTGAATCTTGATGTCCACCTTCAGAGGCCAAGAGGCACACACCCACCTCATCCCTCAAAGGGAAGTTTCTTCCAGGCACTGTCTCTTACCTCGTTTTCTGCATTTTTAGCAGTATCTCTGCAGTTCTACCTAATACAAGAGCCTCCCTTCCTTCAGTTCATTTCGAGCCGAAGGATTGCTTTGAATCCCAATTAACAATTTCTCCCTTCCTCTCTCTACAATGCCCTTTACCTTATGGTTCTCTTGCCCTGTCCCAGTGCTCCCAGCACCACAGATGTCTCCTGCTGCCAGGGGAGAGCAAATTAGAGTTTGTCCTGTCTCATATGTCAGTGACAACCATCAGGGGAATCCCTGTTCCCCTTCCAAGGAAGGCCATATGTTTGGCTCCCAAGCCAGAACAGCAGCAAAACGCTGCCGCTGGAAGCGACACTCGACTGAATGCATTTAATTCCTGTAGTTTGTGAGCAGGTACCCCATAATAACCCTTTGTGCTTCGGCTGCGTGTACTCACCGTCAATCCACTCTCAAAGAACTTGCAGATGAAAGAGGGCAAAGGCAGAGGGCGGGGGGAACCGCAAATCATCACCTAGGGATGAGCAAACTGAGTTGTATGTTAAACAGCTCGTGGTCCTGCTGGGGTAAGACTCAGTTTGATGGACCAAAGTGAAGATGTTCTTCGGTGCCATTGTGAGCAGGCTGAGCCCCACTCCTGCCAAGGTAGCCAAGCTTCCTTCACGGAGCGTCGCACCCGCTCCTCCTTCCCGCTCCGTGCCACACCCGCAGTTCTGTCCTACTCGAGATGCACGTGCAGCCCCACACACCACATTTTTCACCTTTCTCAATCTTATTTCTTTTATCTCTCCCCTGCTCCCCATCACCAGTCCACGTGTGGGAACCTTTGCCACTCGCAGCATCTCTCCTTGACGCACATCATCATGACCTCGCTCGAATGGCGCAGGTTTAAGCGACTGGGGATATATAATTTAAAGGCACAGCACTAGAAAACTGTCCTGCCACTGCTGCCGAACAGGTTTTTTGGCTTCTAACCACAGCTAGAGACAAAAGCTTTAGCTGAGTATTTGTAACTGAAGCCGAATGAGCCAGTTCACTGGTGGAAGCAAAGGTGGTTAAAACGAGTAAAGGACGTGACAGGAGGGCACGACGGAGCGCTTCTGAAAGGAAGCCAGACCCTGCAGACAGAAGGGAAGGTTTGCACAGTAGGATTTGGGTTTAACTTCTGCTTTCTGCAAGTTTTTTACTTATGCTAAATTGAGTTAGCAGGATGGATGCATAATACGACAGAGCACGCAAACTCAGGGAGGCTCGCAGCGCCTGCGTACGGGGAAGCGTGTTTTGCTCCCCGTCTCCAACGAAGCGTTGGTCCTGGCACAGCGGCCAGCCGTGAATGAATTAGCAATGCTACAATCGTTTGTGAGCTCGCCCATCAAGCCCAGCAAACGGCCCAGCACTTGGAGAATTAGATAGATGGGGTGACTCTGCATTTGTGCTACAACGATTCGGAGACCTTGGGAGTGTGAGGGTGCGAGCGTGGCAGTGATGCAGTCCCCGTAGGACAGGACAACCCAGCCCAGCTCCTCGTTTAGAAGAATTTGTTCTCCTAAGAGGGAACATCCGCAGCTTGCCTGCTGCTCAAGGAGCCTGTCCCCACCTCCCAGTTTAAAGGCAACTGTTTCCACCCCTCCAAGAAATCTGAGATTCAAAGGTGCACCCACTGATTGCTTTTTCTGAGTTAGAATATGGTTTTTCCCTGATCAGCAGGAGCGGGATTATGCCCTACAAGGTGCAGCAACCGTAGGAACAGCTTCACCAGCCATCCCAAGGGCATAAAAGGAGCTTCCTCATCCTGGAGGAGTCGGGGGTTGAGATGACAGGGTCTTGGGAGCTTGCTGTGGATGAGGTGTGTGTGTACCGCAGAGCCCAGCGCTAGAGTCAGGAGGGCCTGGGGGTCTCATGAAGTGAAGGCAGCATAGAGAGGGGTTTAGGACAGAACTGAGGTGAGTAGGAAAAAAAGAAGAAGAAAGTCTTTTGTTTGCCAATGAGGAAAGTTTAGGCTGACTACATCCATCCTCACAGTGGATTTATTAAGTTTATTCTGTCTGGAATTAAAAAAAAAAAAGGTGTGGGTTTTTTCATTTGAGAACAATAGGAACGTTTTCCCTTGACATCTTCAGAATTAAGTGTTTAGATTTTCAACATTTGCTTAATTTGAGTCTTTCGGTGTAAAGAAAAGGAAAACAAAAATCTCTGAAGCTAAGGCAAGCCATTTTGTCTGTCGACCATTTAAAGCTACTTTCCAGTTCGACCAGTGAACTGAAATGACAAAGCTGTATTTCTGACCTCTGTAGACTGGCAGGACCATGACCGGCTACAGCCTTAAAGTCACTACTGGTCATCCTGGCCTCTGCAGGGCTCTCTTTGAGACAGTTTGAGTGTTTCTTTCCTTTTTGTACTTGTACGGGAGGCAATGGAAAAAGGCCAGGCTCAGGCTCAATTAATGGATTATTTTCTAGCACTGTCTGAGTGTGAAAGGTTCCTCCTAAGTCCCTTGGAGAGTAACCCAAGACCACTTATAGTCCATTACTCTTGGAGTGATCCCAGCCTGAGTTTCTCAGTCATGCAGGAAGTCTTTCAACACTTTTATGGCACCAAAATTCCTCAAGATTGCCCTTTTCCGTAGGAAAATGTCTTACTGTTCATGTCTAACAAAATAAGCAAGTGATGGGATGTGTCCTCCTAAGAGACTAGTGGGGCAGAAACCCATGGGGTGAGTGGTAGCTGCTGGACATGCAGCAGTTCAGAGTAGGACCATCCTGTGCCTCCACTCCATCTGGTGCTGGCTGCAGCACAGCCTCTTGTCTCACATGGGCACCGTCTATCAGGTTGCATAAAACAGGGCATTCCAAAAGGTCTCTCCTGCTTGTAGGACTATGAGGATGGGATATGCAGAGCCAGCAGATCGAGGGAGGTTCTCCTCCCCTTCTACTCTGCCCTAGTGAGGCCACCTCTGGAGTACTGTGTCCAGTGCTGGGCTTCCCAGTTCAAGGGAGACAAGGAACCACTGGAGAGAGTCCAGTAGAAGCTACAAAGATGATGAGGATGGGAATGGAACAACTCTGCAATGAGGAAAGGCCAAGAGCTTTGTGGCTCTTTAGCCTGGAGAAGACTGATCAATGCTCAGCAGTATCTAAAGGATGGGGGTCCAGAGGATGGGGCCAGACTCCTTTCAGTGATGCCCAGTGACAGGACAAGGGGCAACGGGCACCAACTGGAACCCAGGAGGTTTCATCTGAGCAGGAGGAGAAACTTCTTTGCAGGTGGCAGAGCCTGGCCCAGGCTGCCCAGAGAGGTTGTGGAGTCTCCTTCTCTTGAGACTTTCCAAACCTGCCTGGGCCCCCTGCTCTGGGTGACCTGCTGGAGCAGGGGGTTGGACAAGATGATCTCCAGAGGTCCCTTCCAACCCTTACCACACTGGGATTCTGTGAAATGACACAGATCCAGGCGAGTGCTTGTTGGAAAAACGAGAATGTGTCTTCTATTCATTCTGACCTCTTCAGTGGTAATGTGGCCTTTGTAATGGGCGAGAAATCAGCAGAGCAAGGGTGGACCTCATCCTAGCTGTGACACGTTTCACTCATGAATGAAATGAGTTCTGGGACAGAACACATCATTAAGAACCTGGCAGTAATTTTCTCTTTCTGCAGTCTCTAGACAGGCACTGAAATCTGGTTTCCAGAAAATAGCTGTTATCTAAGAACTCTAATGAGAGCCCACAGTGCTCTCAACCCTCCGACAACCCCCTTTGCCAGAGTTATGTCCTCTAAAATAAATCCTTCATGTTCCACAGTATGTCTTCCCAAGACAGAACTTTTACCTAATCTTTCTTAAAAAGAGCTGGAGAGCTGTGAAGCACCTCCCATACCCCTCTCACTGGGATCACCTCATTAAGACATCACCCTGGATTGACAGGGTGGCTTCCTGAGCTCCATGGACTCGGGACCAGCCTCTCACTGAGCAAATGAAGCAAATACTCCTCCAAAATGCACTCTTAAAAAATGATCGCCTTCCTGACGTTAAATCGTGAAGCTCAGGCCACTGTTTATGGCTGGGATTCTTCCTATATATAATCAAACTTTATTGTTCTCTAATGAAATGCACGATCTCGTTAAATGAACATGAATGGAAGCAACAGTGCTGCAGACAAGAAAGCAGGAGGGATATATAATTAATGTGATCATTGGAAAAAAGCTCTGTGATATCATTCCATCAATTATCAGCCTCTAATAATTCTGTCACCAAGTAAATGAAAGCATTTTATCAATTAGTGCCAATCGTTTCCCCATAGAGAGCACTGAAAACTGCTGAAAGCCAAATCGTAACTGCAGCAATATAGAAGGAACAGGAGAGGAACACGGGGCGAGTCTGAGGACAGCTTCTCTCCACTTAGGCTCCATCGAAGGCAGTGAGAAGATCTGCAGCATAAAGTCTGGTAATAAGGAATTTTGAGGGGAGTAATCCAGTGGTGACGTGGCACTTCAGGACATGGTTTAGTGGTCATGGTAGTGTTGGGTTGACGGTTGGACTCGATGACCTTAGAGGTCTTTTCCAACCTTAATGATTCTATGATTTGGGTTCAGGAGACCAAACTTCATTTCCTCCCTGGCAGAGGTCTCTAGGTTGGCTGTATCATGGTCTGGCCTGGACCATTCAGCTCCATTTGCTTCACTCCCTGCTTGGAGGGTCACCTGTACTGTGGGAAATGGCACTAAACTGCCTCAGTAGGACAAACATGTTCTCTGTCTTTGTAAGGCCAGTGACCTCTTTAAAAGCACACACATAAGTAGCATTTCAGGTGGGGGCTTCCTCTGTTGTCCACAACTAGCTTGATAGTTGCAATATCTGAATTGCAATGTCTCATTTTGAACAGACATCCACCATGGTGAAATTCACTCTTTCAGGGAGAAGTTTTTGGGACCCTTTCCTCCAACTACTCCAGCCTTGCAGCAAGGTCACAAAAAGCAAGGTCAGACTGCCCACAGAGGACGGTGCACCTCATGGGAGAAGAGGACTGTGGAGGGGCAGAGAGAGGTACTGACTGGAGGTGAGATTTGGGAATCCATAACTGCATATCCAATGGACTTCACATCCCACAGCAGGCATGGAGGGTCTGCAGCTGCTCTTCTCCAATACCGCCTGAAGTGATGGTTAAGGGAGGACTGGAGTGATGTTTTAATGTGCTGGTGTGACTGCTGCGCCTGCAGAGGCTTTAAGCCCTTCGTGGAGATGTTTGTGAGCACTCAGCAAGAAGCTGTCTATTCAGAGGGATTTTCTTTTCTCCTCTCAGGATGGGAGGCTGGTATTTGACTTCATTATCTTCTAACTTAAAGTTCAGGCCATCTGGCATCCCAGTGTGCAAACAATCTTGTAAATTAGAAGGAAAAATATGGTCATGATTCCCTTATGGCTACAGACATGCAAGCTATTAAATAACTGGCGATGTGCAGAATGTACTTGGAAAGAAACAAAGTTGGTTCCCAACATCCCACTCCAGCAGGTAAAGCAGTATTTTATGAACGAAGGTGACTTAAAATGGAAGGAAGGAAGGACAGGGAACCTGGCCGGAGCACAGAGAAATTGTGCAAGTAGCCAGAGATCAGGTTAGAAAAGGCAAAGCCCTGATGGAATTACATCTGGCCAGGGATGACAAGGGCAACAAGAAAAGCTATTATAGGTACACCAGTGATAAAAGGAAGTCTTGGGAAAATGTGGGCCCTCTCCAGAAGGAAACAACAGACCTGGATACACAGGATATGGAGAAGGCTGAGGTAATCAATGACCTTGTTTTCTCAGTCTTCACCGGCAAGCGCTCTAGCCACACCTCCCAAGTCGCAGAAGGCAAAGGCAGGGACTGGGAGAATGAAGAACCACCCACCGTAGTAGAAGATTGGGTTCAAGACCATCTAAGGAATTTGAAGGTGCAGAAGTCCATGGGACCTGACAAGATGATCCTCAGGGGGACTGGTGGATAAGTTGCAAGGCCACTATCCATCGTATGTGAGATGTCGTGGCAGTCCAGTGAAGTTCCTGCTGACTGGAAAAGGGGAATCATAAGCCCCATTTTCAAAAAGGTAAAGAAGGAAGAGCCAGAGAACTACAGGTGGTCAGCGTCACCTCTGTGCCTGGAAAGATCATGGAGCAGATCCTCCTGGAAACTATGCCAGGGCATGTGGAAAACAAGGGGGTGATTTGTGACAACCAACACTTCACTAAGAACAAGTCATTCCTGACGAATTTGGTGGCCTTCTATGACAGAATTACAGCATTGGTGGATAAGGGAAGAGCAACTGATGTCACCTACCTGGACTCGTGCAAAGCATTTGACATTGTCCCACACGACATCCTTGTCTTTAAATTGGAGAGACATGGATTTGATGGATGGACCACTTGGTGGATACAGGCTGAACAGGCTGAGAGACCTGGGGTTGTTCAGCCTAGAGAAGAGAAGGCTCCGGGGAGACCTTATAGGAGCCTTCTAGTACTTAAAGGGGCCTACAGGAAAGATCAGGATGGACTCTTTTATCAGAGAGTGTAGTGACAGGACAAAGGGTAATGGCTTCAAACTGAAGGGGGGCAGATTTAGATTAGATTTTAGGAAGAAATTCTTCACTCTGAGGGTGGTAAGGCATGGGAACAGGTTGCCCAGAGAAGCTGTGGATGCCCCATCCCTCAAGGTGTTCAAGTCCAGGTTGGATGGGGCCTTGAGCAACCTGGTCTGGTGGAAGATGTCCCTGCCCATGGTGGGGGTTTGGAACTAGATGATCTTATGGTCCCTTCCAACCCAAATCATCCTATGATTCTACGATTCCGTGATTCTTCCTTTCTGGTATGTTTTCCTTTGCCAACTTACTGCATGGACTACGGGTCCTCCTCGAGCTGGATACAGTGCTGGTGACAGCTGTAATTTTATTGAATTGTCCATAGTGTTTTATACCAGCTTTTGAGATAATTCCCAACAGGTTCACACTTCACCTTAGTTCAGAAGCTAATTTTGCCCTTTGCTGAATCCACAAAACTTTTTCCTCTTAGTTTTCTTTATATTAACCTGGAAAACTTTTTCCATAAAAGATTTTAAATTACGACCCTCTTCACTCCTTTCTTCGAAGTCCTACCCAGTATATTTGGTGCCATGCTGCATTTTCCACAAGACTCCTATATTATTTAACAGCATTAGCAATTTCAAAAGATATATAAAGATGAAAGATCCTTGCATGTTTTAATGAACCTCAAAATGAGCTTTAGAACAATTTGATTAGAAAGCTCTCAAAACCTCAAGCACTCCCTCGGGACTGAGCCATAATGAAGGTAATAATTAGCGAGATCAAATTTTAAAATTACTTATTCCATAAATATATGTTTTACTCCTGGTACTTGGAGCCAGACTCAAATAGGTAAAGGTCTGGAGAAGTGGAACAAGGCTAAGAACATAGAAATAAATGAAAGTACAGCTGCATTACCACCACAGGAAGAGATAAAATAAGGTGGTAAGAGAAAAGAATAGGTCTGTGTCTACCATCAAAATCACAGCTGAGACCAGGAGGAGTGGAGCATCCCACCTTGACCACGTGCTGAGGACACAAACACAGGCTGTGCCTTGGCATCCCCATGGCTCGGGAGAAGCAGGGGGGCTGCTGTGCTTTCTCTCTCTGTTCTGACTCATCGGGAAGAGCAGACACAGCACTTCCAACGGTCCAATATCGCATGGGCTTGTGCCTTCCCGCCAGGAGCTTCTTATCAAGCACCATTTACTTTACTGTGATTGGCCTCCCACGTGATCACTTAGATGACACAAGTATTTACAGCGTAATTCAGCACGAGCTTGCCAACAGAGACTGCTCCGCTGAGGCAAATTACCTGGTGAGGTCCTCACAGCAAGACGCCTCTCAAAGCAGAAGCCAGTGTTCCCAGTCCCTCTTACTGTGGCTCCCAGCTCTGTGCCTCCCAGCAGGGTGGGCTGGTCCCTGGAGCTCACCTGGATCGTTGCAGCTCCCCCTGGTAACTCAGTAGAGGAGCATCCTTTGTCCCTCTCTGGAACTGGCTGGAAGCAGTGACAGCCCACAGGGAGAACAACCTAAGCAGAATCCTTCGTGATTAGAGCCAAGGCTGTCCTGGACAGTGATGCCTTCCTCAGAGGCCGGGGCCCTCAAACCCTTTGTTCTGCCACTGTTGTTCCATGCTGAGCACACAGATCCAGAAACTCACCCAAACCTTTGTTCTATATCAGGCCGAGTTTTGCTGCCTTTCTGTCTTGCTAGGCTGGTATGATAAGTATCAAGAGCTGTGATACTGCTGTGGCACTGTCATGATCAAGTGGCCTTAAGGCTGGAGTGGCTCTACATGACAAGCTCCAGTGTGACCCAGTGGACCACTCAAGAAAAGAAACCTCCAGCACATGCTTTGGACTTCAGTGTGCCTGGAGGTGCTCCCCTCTCTGCTCCATGGATGGCCTCAGAGCTCCATGCTGAACCTGGCTGCATTCACCTATTTCATGCCTGTACCAGCCTTTCATGTACCCAGCAGTCAGACAACGTGGAGATTCATGGCCTATCCTGCTTAGGAGGACCCCAACACTGCCTGGCTCAAGGACTTTGGGACTCCTAGGCACCTAGGATTCAGGGTGAGCCCAAGCTTGCTTTATCAGTGAGACCTCCAATGGCAGAACAACACCCATGCTTAGGGGCAGCAGAAGGGAAGAAGCTTGAGAAGAGGTCCTGGAAGCACTGCTTACGCAGCTGGAGCAGGGAGAGGCAGTGCAGCCCAAGGAGCAGGCTGCATGTGGAGATTTCACTTGCTCTCCATGGGATTAGCTGTTCCTCTAAGTATTAAAATGT
Source organism: Eurystomus gularis (assembly GCA_013400335.1). NCBI lineage: Eukaryota > Metazoa > Chordata > Aves > Coraciiformes > Coraciidae > Eurystomus > Eurystomus gularis. The sequence goes on from VZZY01020785.1 coordinate 690,534, forward strand.
CTTTTTTATACTAAGCTATCAAATTATCATTATTAGGAAGAAGTTCTTTACTGGAAGAGTGGTCAGGCACTGGAACAGGCTGCCCAGGGCAGTGGTGGAGTCACCATCTCTGGGGGTGTTCAGAAAACGAGTAGATGTAGCACTTCAGGACATAGTCTAGTGGTCAGGGAGATGTTGGGATGAAGGTTGGACTTGATGATCCTAGAGGCCCTTTCCAACCTAAATGATTCTATGATTCTGTGTCACCAATGACAGCAGGTACCAGGATCCTAATAAAAAGCTGCCGCGGGGAAACTGCAATTTCCCCTTTGCTTCCCATTGAAACCTCTGGTGCTTTAGAAATCCAGATCCGCAGCCATCATGTGAAGATGCAGTGACTCTGGCACTGCCTGAGCAACACAAAGTCATGGAAGAGCTCCATCCCCTGGGCCTGAGACTGCATCTCCACTCCTGGTCTGCAGTATTGTCCTGATCCCTTAGAAAGCATTCTTCATGGAGTGTGAATGGTGCCGCTACCCTGGCTGCATACAAACCGCCTTCCTGATAAACAGCAGCCAAGTCTGACGCTTCTGCTGGTCACTTGGGAGACAGAGCCCACCAGAGCGTATGTTTGTTTCATAGTTTCTTGATGCTCTGATAGAGATTAATCAATCATGCCAACTCTTCAGCTTGCTCTGTAATTTAACCACTTGCAGTGTTCTGTGCTACTGCTGCCTTTTTTCTGCCTGGTTAAATGATCTTCATCAAATCACAGAATGGTTTGGGTGGGAAGGGACCTTTAAAGGTCACCTAGTCCAACCTCCCTGCAGGGAGCAGGGACATCTGCAACCAGAGCAGGTTGCTCAGAGCCCCGGCCATGGCCAACCTCACCTGGAATGTTTTCAGCAACAGAGCATCGTGCAGGTCACCTGTAGCTCAGTGCACTGCCTGAGCTTGGTGTAATCAATTAGTAATATTTTTAACTAATTCTCAATGGCTTGCTGCCTTGCTGTCCAGCTGATGGTGCCGGATAGCCTGTTAATGACTTGCACGCCTCTATGCTGGAATGACCAGCCTGCTTCCAGCTCTTCAGCAATTCACGTGTAGCTCCAGGGTGGGGCTGCGTCCTTTGGTCAGGAACAAGGTTGTTCTGATGCAGGAGTTTCTGAGTGTGGTGACTCCCCAGTCACGGGAGGGAGGGAGGGAGCCAGTGAGCTGTACAGCAATCAGTGTCACTCGTCAGCCTTCTCCACATCAAGTGCAGGCTATCCTGAAAGTAATCCCTGTTCATAGCTCAGCTGTGAATTATCCCCAGACTTCCTCCCCCGTGGAGCTCCGAGGAACACATGCGGCATTTCCCAGTTGTATGTATCTGTTCCATGGCCCTAGAGTCAGGTGGACCGGTCACTCTGGATGCTGGAAGGGTCCTGAACACAGCTATTGTCCTTGGAGGCAAATACAAAATTGTATTGCCTTGTGATATTTGACTCTTACAATTTTCTCCATCCTGTCACTGTCCTTCTTGGCATCTCCTACCCTTGCTGCTGGCAGGTGCCCATAGAAGATGTCTCTGCTTGCAGATTGTCTGGCCCTGTGTGTCATGGTATTAAGCATGCTGGACTGAAGTCTGCCCATTAATAGTTTCCTTCTGCTGCACACAAACTCAGGATGAATATTCTTTAGAAAAAGAGAAATTGTTCCCTCTCTATGAGCAACTGAGCTCTGGGTCTGTGTAAAGCCACCTAGAGAAAATCGTAGGGCAGCCAGGAGCTGGGCCAACCAAGGAGAGTCTGGAAAAGATACGGGGGCCAGCCTGCAGAGCAAAGCCTCAGAGATGAGTTTAAAAGGTATTTCCTAGGAACTAGAAGAATTCAACAAGGGCAAGTGTAGGGTCCTGCGCCTGGGGAGGAATAACCCCCTGCACCAGTACAGGTGAGGGACAGCTCCATGGAGAAGGATCTGGGAGTCCTGGTGGACAACAAGTTGCCTATGAGTCAGCAATGGGCTCTTGGGGCCAAGGAGGCCAATGACATCCTGGGGTGCATCAAGAAAAGTGTGGCCAGCAGGTCAAGGGAGGTTCTCGTCCCCTTCTACTCTGCCCTACTGAGGCCACATCTGCAGTCCTGTGTTCAGTTCTGGGATCCTCAGTGCAAGAGAGACAAGGAACTGGCGGAAGTCCAGCAGACACTATGAGGATGCTGAGGGGACTGGAACATCTCTGTGCCAAAGAAAGGCTGAGGGACCTGGGGCTGTTTAGCCTGGAGAAGAGAAGATTCAGAGGGAATCTGATTAATGCTGAGCAAGAGCTAAAGGGCAGGGGGCAAGAGGATGAGGCCAGACTCTTGTCAGTGGTGCCCAGTGACAGGACAAGGGGCAACGGGCACCAAGTGGAACCCAGGAGGTTCCATATGAACAGGAGGAGAAAAACCTTTGGTGTGAGGGTGCCTGAGCCTGGCCCAGGCTGCTCAGAGAGGTTGTGGAGTCTCCTTCTCTGGAGAGATTCCAAACCTGCCTGGATGTGATCCTGGCACCCTGCTCTGGGTGACCTGCTGGAGCAGCGGGGTTGGATGAGATGATCTCCAGACGTCCCTTCCAACCCCTGGCCTGCTGGGATACTGTTATTTGTGCAGTCGTGGAACTGATTGGAAGTATAGGTCCGGCTATCACTGTTCCTGGAGCATCACAAATGACCTTCCTGACGCTTTCTAGCCAGGGCTATCACATCTGCCTCTTCCCAGTGACTGACTTCAACAAAGAAAGAATGCCTCTTCCTTCCTGGGGCATAAGGGAGTTTCTTCTTAGCAGCACTCACTTGTGCTTCTGGCACTAAATTCTCCATTTCTTTCCCTATTGACTACCTTGGCACCTGCACACGCACAGCATGGACTTGTGAGAAAAATGTAAAAGAGAATAGTTCAGCTACAGTCCTCCCTCACTGGGACCGCTTGATGTAGACCAAAAAGAGGCACTGCTTCAAAAAATAGGATGATCAGTTTTTGACATAAAAAGGAACCCAGCTCCATCTCGGGTTGTGCATAAAATTATCTTTTTTTTTTTTTTTTCACTAGTCCTCCCTCTCCTCAGAAAAATAGCACCCCAGGCTATTTTGAAGCTCCAATGTGTTGCTTTTCATTCATATTTTTCAATGTACTACTGAAACACGTGCACTTCTGAAATTTCATATCTGAAACGTGTGAACAGCTTCCCACGGAAAGGAGAGCCTGAATTTCTGAGGACTGTTTCCATTTGTCCTGTTCTGAGGTGAAGTTGTAAGGAGAATGCCCAAGGCATTCACAGAACAGAGGAAATATCACAGGATTAAGCAGTGTGCTCCAAGATGTGACGGCGAGCTCTCTGAACCACCTTGCAACAGTTCCGACTTCCCCTAAGAGGAGTGGGCATGAATTTGTTAATCTGCCGCAAAAAGGGGAAGAAAATACAAATGTGTTCATTCCTTGGCTGCCACAGCAAACAGGACATGGCATGGATTTGAAGACAATCATGCTACAAGTGTGGCAGGTAGGTCGAGGGAGGTGATTCTCCCCCTCTACTCTGCTCTCGTGAGACCTCATCTGGAGTACTGCATCCAGCTCTGGAACCCTCAACACAAGAAGGACATGGACCTGTTGGAGTGGGTCCAGAGGAGGGCTACAAAGATGATTAGAGGGCTGGAACATCTCTCCTGCGAGGCCAGGCTAAGGGAGTTGGGGTTGTTCGCCCTGGAGAAGAGAAGGCTCCAGGGACACCTTCTTGTGGTCTTCCAGAATCAGAAGGGGGCCTACAAGAAAGTTGGGGAGGGACTTTTTACCAAGGCCTGTAGTGACAGGATGAGGGGTAATTGCTTCAAACTGCAAGAGGGGAGATTTAGATTGGAAATTAGAAGGAAATTCTTCACTCTGAGGGTGGTGAGACCCTGGCATAGGTTGCCCAGGGGGATTGTGGATGCTCCATCTCTGGAGATGTTCAAGACCAGGTTGGATGGGGCCTTGAGCAACCTGGTCTAGTGGGAGGTGTCCCACTAGTGCCCACTAGTGGCAGGGGGGTTGGAACTAGATGATCTTTAAGATCCCTTCCAACCCAAATCATTCTATGATTCTATGAAATTAAAAGAGCGTGCTTCCAGAGAGCATCAAGAACTCAAGCAGCCACATCACAGCTACTGTGCAAGCTTTGTGTGGGCTCATTTGTGTGTAGTCTGATCCCTCCTGTCTAAGAGATGCCCTCTGACTTGGAGGTCTGCAGGACAAGCAGAAGAGCTGGCTGGCATCAGGGCTTCTGAGGACTAAGATCTTAAATAGGATTTTGAGGCAAGAAGAAGGAAAAGCCTCCTGCTCTTGAACCCTGAACCACCACTAAGGGAGGGCTGGGAGAACACTGGGGACTTGAGTGGGAGACAGAAATAAAACTGAGGAGGAAAACCTAGGAAAGCTTTGATGAGGAGATGAAAACGAGAAGCAGGAAGGAGCTGTCATGCAGAAAAACTGCAAGATGCCAGGGTCAAAGATCCCAGTGACTAAAATCTTACTTCTGCTGCTGGAAAGCTCAGACTGGTTTCACCAGCTCTCCGTGTGTTTCTCCCCACCAGCTGTGTGTTTGGACTGCCTGGTCTGCAGGACAGGCTGTGTCTGTGTCCTGTGTATGGCCAGTGCCCAGCTCAGCCCCACATGGGACCCCTCAATGCTACAGCGACTGCAGAAATTCCCCTACACACATCTCCTCTGAGCTCAGCTGACTGAGCACGTTTGGAGCGGACCCACATGGGATTTCCTCTGAGCCGTGCTTGTTTAATGAGACGTTCCAGTTTTGCAGCAGTTTTTCTTCTGCCGAGGCCACAACACCACGAAGAGGAACGCAATGCCTTTGTTAGCAGGGGCTGGAGTTTCAGCCTGCTGCTCCCCAGGTCTCAGAAGCATTTGGAGGACATTTCTCTACAGCGTGCAGAAAAGCCAGGTGTGTGCTGGTCCTTGGCACCGACCCATCTCCTTTAACAGCATCATTCTCCACTTAATGCATTAAAAATACCTTTTTTTAGTGATTTAAAAGGAAGCTTGTAAAATACAGGACTATTTATGTTCCAGTAACCACGGTCTAGAACGAGCAGCGTTGCAAAGAGACTGCAGAGATTATAAGGCATGTAATCATCCTTAACCTTTCCTGCCTGTTAAATTGGTTCATTTCCTTTCATTCATGCATCTGAATTACTTTTACGAAAATATATACTTTTCGTGGCTTCTTTTCATGCTTATTTTTTTGTTGAAAAACAAAGGCAGCAATTAAAGAATGATAAAGACGTTACTAAGTGGATCACAGGATGGCTTCCCTTTAGAAAGGAGGGTGTCACCGCTCTGCAATTCAAGGGACTTCAGCTACAATAACTCAGAGAGTGAATTAAATGTTTTGTAAGCGACTCGTATTAAATCTCCTGAATCTCCCATTAAACCCCAGTGTTTCAGCTTCAGGAGTGTGAGTATTGCAGAGGACAAGAGGAAGGAAGTTCAGCCCAGGGCTGTCCTATCATACGCGTGTTTGGAGCAGGCAGAGCCCCTGGGAGTGACCGAGCAGTCAAAGTGCAGACAAGGAGTTTCCCTAAGGAAGCAAGATTTTGGGGACCCTCCTGATTTGCAGTAGGAGCCCCCTGAAGATGGAGCAATTTAAAAGCTGGTTAGGCTCAGGAAGGGAAATCAGCACTAGAAGGGCCTTGTGGCCACGTCCAGCACATGGCAATGGTGCAAACTGTTAGGAGGGACCGGGGGCACAAGGAGGTGGGATGTCCCCTCTCTGCCCTTACAACCTCATGATGGTTTGGTTGATGCCAGCATTTCAAGTCTGATGGTGCTGTTGGGTACAAGCTCCAAAATATATTTCCTCAGCTTTCTCCCTCTGAGAGGGCCTCCAGGACCTGCTGCCTGGCACCAGCCTTGGCTGTGAGCTCCAGTGGTCGCTGCAGTGGGTGTGCTGGTTGCACGCTAACCCAGGTGCTCTGGTCATCTCCACTGCAGTCTAGCAACTGCAGCCATGGCTGCTTTCACCTTCCCCCCAGAAACAACCCAGCTCCCTTTTACCATCACTGGTGACCTTCAGGTGACCAAGGTTTCCACAAAAAATCCTGCCTATGCTATTGCTTTCCCTCACTTTGAAAAGGAACCATTTCCCAACAGGGATACAAAAGTCTTCCCCTTTTGGCTTTGAGAAATCAGGACCAGGTGAGTCCTGCAGACACGTGCCTTGCCCTTCCCTACACTTTCCTTGCCCTTCCCTCTGGCCATCAGCAGAGTTTTGGGCAGCTGCTGCCCCTGTGGATTTCTCACCAGGCTCTGCTGCACAGGGCTTGCTGAGAGGATGCTCAGTGGAGATGCTCAGTGGAGATGCTCTGTGCACTTTTGTCATGAGACCATAGGTACACTGAGAACCACATCTGCTGCTTTGTAGCCACGTGTCCTTCTTCTTTTCCACACCCACATCTTCAGTACCTCTTGGGCTAAGTGAACCCCCTGGCAGACCCTAATGCCGTGATCAGAGATGCCCAGCTCTCTTCATTGCTTTGTCTGTGGGACCTGCTGGGATGCTGCTCTGCCAAGCAACCTGCTGAGATACCCCAATGCTTAGACACAGGGGAAGGAGGAATTGTGAAGAGGAGAGAAAAGATGTTTTCCCCAAACTGGCCAGAAACACGGTGTTTGCAGAGACAGCAGCTGGGCACTGGTGATGGTTCACCTGACTTCTTCAAGCAATGTTCCTTACTGGCATAATGGAAAGGCTCCTGAGGATGCGACAGAGAAACAAATAAAGGCTTTCACTGTTCCTAAACCTCTTCCCTACTGAACACTCATTTATCCCCAGAGGAACCTGATGAATCTCACTCTGGCCACACTCAGAATACAGTGGAGATAGGGAACAGTGTCGAACCTGAAATTTCAGATGTATCTCAGGAAGTATCCTGTGATGTGTGGTGTTAAATCTCATCTCCCGCCTTTCTAATACCTACAGTCTTCTTTCCAGACTCCTCCACAGCTGGGACTGATCCAGCATCCTCCCTCCTTTTGACTGCAAGAGAACCTGGAACTTTCATCTCAGCCAAGGCTACCACTTCCTTACACCAATGGGGTTGACAGGTCTCAGGGTCTGCAGCATGCCTGGAGGGCTTCCATTGGCAGACAAGTGATCACGAGTGTGGGCAGGGCAGAGCTATTTAGAGTCCCAATTAAAGACCCTGCTCATCACTGCTGGCTGCCCAGAGCCCCTTCTGTGCAGATACACCCATTAGAAATGCTGAGCTTGCGTCCTGAGAGCAGGTCCCGCCACGTACTCCCAAGATGTATCAGGATTTGGTGAATATAATCCACTCAGTGCTGATCAGATCCCCAGTTCAGCAGGACCTGTCCTGATGACGTGTTCTTCTAATGAGGAGGGCTTGCCTTAAATCACTGAAGGTGCTGGGATGGGAAGCTGGTGATCAGCCCTAGTTTGTTCAATTACCAGGACACATTCATCTCCAACAGAAAGTGCTGAGAGCTGGAGCTACGCAGCACGGCACTAGGTTGGGCTGCTCTCAGTGTTCAGCCCCTCATTATTTTAAGGCACAGCTCCTTTCTCTCCATAGCCCATAGTTCTGTTTTCTGACTCACTGTTGGCATTAGCAGAGAGCAGATGTTCCTCAGCTCCACTGTTATGTCAATGCTGATTTATGGGGTTGATTGGGAAGCTACACTGCAAGAAGTTCTCTCCATGGGCTCGCCCTGGGGAAGCAGGGACGCAGGGGCTCGGAAACTGTGAATGACAAAGGAGGAAGCGAGGACAGATTCTTCACACACTGTCAAAACGCAGGCACAAGAGGCCACCCAAGGAAATGATCGTTTCAGCAAGTTTAAAGAAAGCAGAAGGAAGCATTCTCTCATGCAGTGTGTAGTTAAACTGTGGAACTCATTGCTAAGGGAAAATTAAAGAAAATAAAAAGCAGGCGATTCAAAAGCAGATCAGACAGGCCAATAACCACATGACAGTCCAGGTACAAGGTCAGGTCTAGAAATCTCTAAATGCCTCATTATTGGGAGTAGAGACACAGCAAAGGTAATTCTGTGCTTTCACGAGGGTTATACTCTTTTCTAAGCCTCTCCTGTTAAAGAGGAGATACAGGGCTGGGTGGGACAGGATAGGTCTGTAGTCAATTTGTGACCAAGGAGAACCACTCCTGTGCTAGTGGGAAGCAGGGCATGCGGTGAGTCGACAAAAAGGGAAGTGCTCTCTGTAATACCTCCGGAAAACTTCGGTCTCTGGGTGGGTGGTTTGTGCTGACAGCCACAGACCTAAATTTGATCACAGTCTCTATATAGAAACCACAGACCTGAAATTACCTTATGCTCACATTGCGGCAGAGATACGATCCACACTACAGTCAGCAGACCATCACCTACAGCAAGCTTGTAGAAAGAGTGATGGGATGATTGTGTCTTGACAGCCACTTACAGGTTGAAGCGGAGATTCTCAGAGCTACAGGAAGCCTGTATGAGCAGAGCCCATGATGAGCAGTAACCATCATGAGGTTACTGGGGGGACTGGAGACGGTGGGACACTGCCGAGAGACAGTGGCCCTACAACAGCAGTGCCACCCTCATTAACCCTCATTTACTCCCCCGGTACCATCAGGGATGGTAGCACAGGGAGGTGGAGAACGTGCCACCTAGACAATGTTATCTGATCAATGTTTCATTCTCGTCACTAAATCATCTCATCCAGTCACTACTGAAATAATAGCATCCTTCTGGAAGCTAAGGCTTATAGTGATATGACGAGTGGTAGTGGGTTCAAACTGGAAGAGGGACTAGATTAGATGTAAGGAAGTTCTTCACTCTGAGGGTGGTGAGACACTGGAACAGGCTGCCCACTGGAACAAGCTGTGGATGCTCCAACGCTGGATGTGTCCAAGGTCAGGTTAGATGGGACTTTGAGCAACCTGGTCTAGTGGCAGGGGGTTGGAACTAGATGAGCTTTAAGGTCTCTTCCAACCCAAACCATTCCATAATTCTATGATTCTGGCTTAGTTCTCCTAACCATTTAGGAATTTGGAAGGACAAAAACCACTCAACCGTAGTATAGGAAAGCTTGATATCATTCCAGAAATTGTAATGTGGAAATGGTTGATGGGATCATTGAGTAGTGCTCATTTTCTACACAAGCACTTCCTCCAGCCTTGGTTAACAATGTTCCTGAACACCTTCTGAAGCCCCTGTCATGTGGCAACCTACTGTCCAGCCCCATCAGCTCCCCACTTGGCTTTCATGCACTCAGGATAGAGAAAAATTAGAGAGCTCTGCTTTTTCACATGATAGTTTGCTGTATGATACAAATTATCCCTGTCACTGCATAAGATATTTGCAATAAACAAATTTTGCCCTCTTCAATAGCTAAGCCAAAACCACCTAATCAATATCTCTGGCTGGGATTTGCTTAATAGCTCATCAAGCCATGTGTCGTTATTGTTGTACAAGCCAATACAGCCAGTGTCATTTAGATAACAATAATCATAGAATATGTATGAATTCCAGTGAAGCACCTCACTAATGACTGTCTCCAGGTTAGAAAGTAAATCACTGAGCAGAGACAGACAAGTGGATATTTAAAATAGTCCCAAACCTACTTAACAGTCTCTAAACACTGAAAGAGCCATGGAATGGATGATCCTAAAAACCACAAGAAGCAAGTAATTAGGGGCTGTCATGATGGGCTGAAGAAGCAAGAGCAGCTCCAGTGGCCTGCCTGTCCTGCGTTGGAGACACGCAGCTTTTAATTGATTTTGCACATATTGGTACAGAATCACTTTTCTGATCGCTGAGATGCCTCCAGTACCGGCCAGTCTGGGGCTCTGCCCATCAGACGGTTGTTTGGCGGTGTGCTCAGAAGCCACTTACCCTTTGAGGCTGGGCTTCATCTGCCCAAACACCAAAGTGCTGCCAGCAGCTCGCCCAGGGAAAGGGAGCTGCTTCCTGCTCCGTTTGTCATTGTCCATCTGTTTTTCTGATGGTCGGTGTGGAGAGGATGGGGAATGGGTGGGAAGCCAAACTTTCTGACTAACTGAGCTGAAGTCCACTCCTGTTTCCACCTGCACTAGGGGCTGTCCTGGCCAGGGAGAGGGATGGAGCAAATCCCTGTGGCTGGAGGGACTCAGCACTGATGAGTAAAGGAGAAGGAAGAAGACTCCTCCTCAGTGCTCAGTGAAAGGACAAGAGAAAATGAATATAAAACTGAAATACTATTTAAATTCCATTTAAACACAGGAAAAGCTTTTCTTCTTGTCCTATCCCAAACCCAGCTGGACAAAGTCCTGGGGAATCTGCACAAGGTGAACCTGCCCAGAGCAGTGGGGTGAGAGTAGGTGGTCTCCAGAGGTGCTCGAGTCCCAGTGATGTTGTGATGCTGTGGCTGGCAGGAAGGAAACAGCTATTAACAAGTAATAATTATACTGGGGTGATGCTGAGTTTAACCTGAGCTCCTGCCAGAGAAGCCGTGTCCTCCTCTCCCATTGCATGTAACAGAGAGACACTTGCATTGCTCACTGGGGCTCTCCCTTCCCCATTTCCTCTTATCTCCCACTTCCCTGGGATCAGTGACTCCATTTATCACTGGCAGCTGAGATTCAGGATTTCTGAGTGCAGTATCTCACAGCAGTCATCCCAGATAACAGAGCTGTGGAATTTTCCGAGCAGTCTAAAGCCCTACTTGGAACCCCTTGGGAGGCAAGCCAGACAAACTCCCCATGCTCTGGGTTGCTCTGTGCCTGGGTTCTGTGCTGGCTATGTGAAAAAAAGAGGGAAAAAGAAAAAAAGAAAGGAAAATTTAAAAAAAAAGAGAAAAAAAGAAAGTGAAAAAAAAGTCCAGAAGGAGATGGAGGTGGGGCTGTGGAAAGCTTCACATGCTTACCAAGCTCAGACCTTGCTCAGATGCAGAGACTCTAACCTGAATTAATAGATCCTCTGGGGTCTGCAAAACTGGGCTAATATTTTGCAAGAATAGCTCTCCCCTGCTTCTTGCCCTCCAGTATGATGAAGACAAAATGCCTTCATTATTGCAGCATTTAACAGTGTGCGCTGTTTATGGAGCGGCTGGAGGATGTGAAGGAATCCAAGCCAATTACATTAATCTCACAGCAAATAAAGCTGCAAATATTTACCTTCACTATAGCGCTTTATCTTATTGGACAAGCTCTCGAATTAATCTAAATCCAGTCCTTTGACCTTGCCAGATGGATTGTTCTCTCTGACATCACGCGGTGACCTAGACTTTACAGTTGGTGTCCACAGGCAGACACCAGCTCATCTGTAAATTGCACTTGGGGCATCTGAGCCTTATTTAAATCTCCTTCATCTACTGTAGTCCTCATAGGAGAAGCTTTCCCTCCCTCCATCTCCTTGCTTGGTGTTTCAGCACGACACCGCAGTGCACGAGGCACGCAGAACACCCCAGCCAAAGGATTAACAGACAATGCTGCGATGTTCAGGCGTTTTGCAAGACTTTATTCCTGAATGGCGTCAGCTCACCACTATGAAACCTTCACTCCCAGGAACCCACCTCCTTAAATGGTATGTCTCAGGGAAGTCTCTATTCTGCTACAAATAAACTCAGTCTGGAAAGCTCCACTTTATTTTTTTTCCCTCCTTTGACACCCACCTCGGTGCTCTGGGGTGTAGGGTCAGCAAATCTCACGAAGCAGCTGGTACTAAAGGGTATGAGTAGCAAATGAACGTGTAGTGTCCATGGGACAAGAGCACTTAGGTCATGCTAGGGACGCACAGGGCTGGCCTGTTGTGTGAAACGCAGTTGTGTGAAACAATTTATTGTTGTGCCTCCACCTCTCGGTTCTCGTTTCTGTGTCAAACCCTTCTCAAAGTGCAGCTCCTTCACCTTACCAACACGTATAACCCAGTTCTCTGAGCTCATTTTATCCTGCTGACCTGCAGCAGCTTTGTGCCCTGCCCAGAACGGTGGTGCCAGGTGTGTTCATGCTTGATAGAACATGCACCGCTAGAAAAAGCTCTGCAGAAAGCTGGCTACGCAGGTTTGGAGCCCACCTACAAGTAACATCAAGGAAGAGAGTTGGAGTTATTTCTCTATTTTCTCTACTGTTTAGACTTTTTGAACAATCCGACCATTAAAACATCAGTTGAAACCTTGAGTTTTGAGTTCCATGTATATCTAACAAGCTCCTTTTGCCCACGGTCATGTTTGAGTGTGATACTGCTCTGTCTGTGATTGCAGACTCCACAGATGTGTGCAGATGTGTGCAGCAATTCTTAGGATGGCCTTTGATGGCACCTCCTGGGGCACATTCACAGGACAGACCTTAGCATACTGCTGCCTAAAGCCCAGCAACACAAGTTCTTCTCTAAGATGTTGCCTGAAGGTTCAGGAATATAAGAGTTTATTTAAGTTCAGCGAATTGTCATGCTATGTATGTCATCCTACAACACCTGCTGGGGTTTTTATTCTGTGTAAACACTTTCAATCTACAAATCCAGGCAACGGGTGGTTTGTTTATTTATTTAACTTCCACTCCCTACACCTTGGAATAGCATTTTGTTTACAGAAATCCCAAAGCAGAAGAAGGAAAAATTTGCAAGGAAGTCAAAAACCCTCCTGTGTCTGCACTGAGGGAATATGCGCTCACTGGCTTAGGGAAGCAGTGACACATGGTATATGACCAGCCAAGACACACTTTGTGTCTTCCCATGGCCTCCTGAGCTCTCCTCAAGCTGCCTACTTCTCTCTGTGCATGTAGGTTGACCTGGGATTTCAGCAGGCAGGAGGTAGATACCTGAGCACACAGTGTGAGATGTCTACAAGAAGTAAGAAAGGAAGACTTGTGTTTCCAGGAGAAGGTCTCAATTCAACTTAGAGTCTTCCTTCATGAGCTCATGGAGGGGAGAAGGCATTTGATCTCAACAGTCAACCAAGCATGAACTCAGCTCTTCCACAATCCCTAGGTGTTTAAACGTGCTAAGTAACACCTCCTTCCTTCCCATTTAGGCAAATTATAGTGAAACTAGTTAGTTTTAAGTAAACACATCTATTCTCTTGACATTTTATATTCCATACCAATTTATTCTCTCATAAATTAAACTTACATACCAGAAACTACATAAATTCTCAGAATACCCTGTGAGCCTCCTTGATGGCAGAAGAGTCACGTGAGCATGACAGAAAAACTTCTCAAAATACCAGGAAGATCCAGATGCAAAATGACTTGGAAGAAAACCAGTAATCTCCTGCCCAGTAATCGCAGAATTGTAGAATGGTTTGAGGTGGAAGGGACCTTAAAGATCCTCTAGTTCTAAAGCTCCTGCCATGGGCAGGGACATCATCCTGCTCTACTCCCTCCTTGGCAAAGAGTTCTGGGCAGCACACCCCAACGCACGCTGGTGTCTCGGTGTGGAGGGTACCGTATAAGACTGGTGGTGTGCACAGTGGTGCCACCTGCTCTAAGAGATTACCATGGTCTGGAGGACACACTTCTAGTGAGAAATGTGAGTTCAGTTACTGAATTTAGCAAAGCAGAAGGATTGCTGTGAGTCAAAGATAGTCTGTGGACAACTACACAGGGAGGAGAGTGCGGTCGTGAGGACGTGCCTTTGTCAAGTAGAAAGGTTCCAGAGGCCTGTTCTGGCTGGAAGCTAAACCCAGACATGGTTCTACAAGCATGGTGCAAATATCCACAAGTGAAGGAGACTCAGTGCTAGAATAAATCATCTGGGCATGTTGTTGAGTCTCCAGATAATCTCACAAACCAGCCGTCCTCACTCCAGCAAAGCTTCAGCGTTGTTGCAGACATTCTAAGGAGAAATTTCTCTGGTTTGACTGGAAGATTTCAGACTCAACGGTTAGCATGGTCCCTCTGGCCTTCTGGCAGGCTGTGCACAGAAGTGCTGATCAAGCACAACTCCAGCTGAAGTTGGAGAGGGTCAGGACGAGTCAGTTCCCAGTACAGCTTGCCCAGCCCTGGTTGCTCGAGGACAGCCTGACAGCATGATGTTGCTGAGGTTTCTGGAAGAAGTACAGGGAGCTTTGAAGTATTTGATTTAATATTTTATTTACTTCCCCGAGGCAGTGGGTGTGGACTTTGAACTAAAGAGCAATCATTGCTCCTGGCCCTCCTCTCTCAGAGGTTTCAGTGCAAGGCACATTCGCTGGCTTCACTTAGGCTACTGCCATATATAAAAGCAGTTAGTCCTCCATCCCAACGTGACTTCATCCCATTACCTTGCCTGGAGACCCTCGGATCCCAAACGTCCCAGATTGCAGCACATCTCACAAGGTAGCGCCATGTGTCCTTTTCAGGAGGTTTTCCCTGCTCTACAAGGAGCTATTAAATAATACAGTCTAAGTATGATCACCCACACAGGAAGATGCTGAACCGCTTTCTGCTGCAACCAGAGTTTTTCTTCATATTCTACTCATACTCTGCTCTATTTTGCCTCCTCTGTGGCTGCCTGGATAGTTGTCCCTTCATTGTACCATTTCAAAGAGAAGCTGTTAGGGCTGCGAGCAGAAGCCTATTGACTGGGACTGTGGTTACACTAACTGAACAGCATTTGGAAGACAGCTGGAGATCACAGGAGCAATGGCTGGACATGTCGGATTACAGGGTGAGATGTAACAAAATTCATAGAAGGCCCTGGTGAAGGATGGTTGGATTTCATGGATGGTTCAGGGTCAATGATATGAGAAATGGCTTCTCAGAAAACCCATGAGAAATGAGACTTCAGAGGTAACCTGAGGGGAGTTTTTGGGCAGCACAGCTATGCAAGGCCAACAGTGTCTGCGTAACCACATTGGCAGCAGTATATAAGGCCACGACTACCTAGATAGTCTACCAGGAGAAGCAGGGTGGGAGCAGGGTGGGAGCAGGGTGGGGAGCTTCATCTGTCTGCCAAGCAAACATCTGGACGGATGGATTGAGCATCTTGGTAGCATCGTGTTGGTGCCTGTTCCCAGCCTGATGGCACTGGGAGGTACCTACCACTTCATAACAGAGGTGAGATGAGATACCACATGAGCAGAGTTCCCTTAATATACTTGATTCTTCACTGTCATTTTAGAACTGCTCTTGCACTTCATCTCCTTCCTCTTGCAGATGATCAAGCAATATAAAGAGGGAGAAATAGCTTTTCAGAAATCACTCCATGGATTTGTTTCCAGTCTTCCTGATTTTAAGGACTGCACAAGTGTAAAATCATCATTGCCAAGGAGTTACTCCTCATTTATATCACTATGAGAACAATTCCCTTCCCTCTGCCAGGGAAATGCACAGTCAGTCAGGGGAACCACCGACCATGCTGTATCTCACCATTGTCTGCTGAACTACCAGGTGGATACAGCTCAAAATGAAAGGACACTCTTGTCCTGTGTGTGCACCCATGCAGCTGGCATGCCCACTTCTCCCTGCTCTGCAGCAGATCGGGAAAGCTCTAACAAGTCACCAGGAAGGAGCTCGGACAGGTGGCAAAGGAATTGGAGTTACAGAGTTGAGGAGAAGAAGGAAGGAAATGCCCTTGGGATTCAAAAAGCCCCAGGAAGTATCTTTGCTAAATGCAGGGGAGCTGGCAGGGTCCTGGGTGTTTGCAGCATTTTGCAAGTCATTGAATTTTGAGGAGAAAAAAAGAAAAAACAGCGGATTCAGAAATATTTTCTTAAGTCATCTTAGTTTTGCTGAACTATCTGTTTAAGGATAAGAAAAGCAAACAAGCAATTCCCTCCACTCCAGATGAAATGCTTCATTTTGACGTCTTTCAAGGGAAATCATTTATATTTTCTTTCAGAGCTAGCTCATTATGAAGCCTCTTTCAACAGTCACTTAAAAGGAAAAGTTTGGATTTGAAATGGAACACATTGTTAAACACAAACAATAGCCTTCCAACCCAACGTGAGCAGCGGGTTGCTTGCCAGCGAGCCCCGTCCCCAGCCCAGCACACCACAGAAGTCCCGTTCCACAGCCACATCCAGGGAAACGCTGATCAGAGGCAGCACCTCCAGGCCCAGCAGCCCGAGGAAGAACCAGGACACACACCCTGCTTAAACACGCAGGCTTTGAGGATGCATCACTGTCCAAGGAGAGATGAAATACAACAACAGGGCAATTGCACGCAGCAGAAACAAAGGTGGGACACCGTAATCAGCCTGAGTTCTGGGTCATTAATTCCTCGTTATCTGGCTGCATTCAAATGCTCTGCAGATACACCCTGCTGCCCTTTATTTTACCGAACCCAAACCTTACCCTGAGGTCCCCTTTTGCTATTCACTTCAAAAGGCATTTTGGTGGCATGTTGCCAGTAAGCTCCATATCTGGTGGGATTCCTTGTATGTTATATGTGTTTTATGGGAACAAGACCTGGGCATAGCTCTGTTCCCATGGTGAGCACGGAAGGGCCATGCCCAACTGCTCCAGCCAGCAAGAGAGACAAACGCAGGCAGGATCCCAAGACCAGAAGCTATACTAACAGCCTGGTAGCACCAAGCTGGAGTATTTCACCCTAAGGAACAAAACCATAAAGCAGGAAGCAGGAATTCTACATCCTTCCATTTTAAAAGCCTGTCGTATTTCAGGAGGTAAAAGAACCACAAGAGATATCAAGTACTGAAAGCCTGGATAGTCTATCTCAGCATGCTTGAAAGGGTGACCATTGACCATGATCATAAGGTGTCCTGGGAGAGATTCAGGAGGCAAGAGCAGTACTGAGGTTGAAGCCACAGTGTTCCCACCAGTTCCTACAAAGATCCTTATCTAGAGCGGGGCTGTTAAAAGCAAATTAATCACACACTCTCTAAAAAGCTCCCTGTGCCCTTGTTGCAAAAGCTGAGCAAAGTTCTTGACCACATCCCCATTTTGTCTTTGCTAAAAAGCACAAAGGTCTTGTAGGAACTGGGGAAGAGAAAAGCAGTCACAACGCTCCTGCCACCGAGGCTTAAGAGCAGCTAATGAGTGGTGGCTGATGGCGCCGAGCACCGGGAGCAGCTGCTTTCCCCACCTCGAGCGGAGAAGATGCCCTTACTTTCATTTTAATTGCTGCATAAAAAGCTGACTGAAATTTCACCTCCTTCTCTACAGATACTGCTGCCCATTTCCAAACCTGCTGCACATAGTTTGACCAGCTCTGGAAACTCCTAATTCACACACACACGAAAAACCCCAAAACAAAACAGCTTCTTTTCAGAATGACTTTTACTTTTCAACTGTCCAATATCTGTGTTTTATGTGCTGAAAAATGCAATTCATTGAACCATAATAAATACCCGCACGAGTCCTGAGAGACCCCATAGATCTGGATTTGGCCAGATCTAGACAGTGAATTTTGGTTTTATAACACAGGCTTATTTGTTTGGCTATTAATTCTAGCAAGGACAATTGATCCATTGTTTTAATTTTAAATCAGAGAGCTAATATCTGACTTTGGCTTCCCCTGTGCTCTTTCAGTTACTGCCTCTGAGCTGCAAAGATCCCTTCTGGTTATCATTTCTGCAGTTAATTCAGCTACCCCATATGAAGACTATCAGCTGCCCTTTCCCCATTAGATGGGAGATGGTGCAGCTTTCTTCTTTTTAATGACAGGCATTCAAAAAAAGCCTAAAGAGGAATTAAAGCCTAAAAGAGGATTCCATGGTCACTGCCAAGGGAGACGGTAGGCAGAGTCCTGCAAGGTCTGAGAGCAGGCAGACTGTGCAAAGCCTGTTTCCCAGCGGGACAATTTTGAGGTTTTGAGATCTTTACGTAGCCATTGACTTGTTCTCCCCTGTTATTTCCACAGGCAATGACCAAACCAGCCCAGACTTCGCAATAAAGTTTGCCTAATGCACTGTCTCTATTTCCTGGCACCATCTGCTACTATCTCTCTCCCCCCATCATTTTCTCCCTTTCCTCAAGTTTCTCTTGCTGGCTGTACTGCAGCTTGGCACTTCTCCATCTCAGGGTTGTTGGAGGTCTCGGGTGCTCCCTCCTCCCTTCCTGCTCCTGCTCATTTTTCCCCATCTTAATTGCTTAGAAACCAGCCCTCTCTACATTCCGGTCCAAATTCTGCCCCAAATCTCATGTACCTTTTGCTAGCTCCTGTACAGATATTAAATTAGGGTCTTGGTTGAGGGTCACCTTCCCCTTCCCCTCTCTTTTTCTTTCCATGAGCCTCCAAATGGTCTTCTTTGGAGGTAAAGATGTTCTGCAGAAATGGACTTGTTGAGCTTTATTTGCTGTGTTCCTCTTTCAGAATCAATTATTCTTGCAGTTCTCATTTGTTAGCAGATTTATTGCTTTGGTTTCTTACTGCATACTGATACACCCAATTCTGGTCTCTCCAGGTGCCTAGAACGGTGGCAAATCGCATTTGTACTTTGTAGGTCAGAGGCTGCAGCTCAGATCCCTGTGGCAGCTCGGGAAAGAGCTATGTTGTGATTCCATTGTACATTCTGCAAACCAGCTCTGGTTCAGCCTGCCTCTTCCCTTGACACTTTTGGTCTGGTCTAATTCCAGTCCCCGCAGCTCTGCTCTGCTCCCACTGCAAAGCTCATTTTGCCAGCTTAATTTAACTCGAGTTGATGCTCCATAGATCATTCTGCAGCCAGAGCACATTGTGCTCTGTGATCCTCCCCAGATAAACCAGGCCAGGCTGGGCCATGGCACTCAAGGCCACCGGGAAGCCGATGTGGCTGTAATCAGTGATCTTACCTCAGTGGCCAGCACCGCAACAGGTTAAGTCATCGGTGATGACTCACAGAAAAATGGATTGGCTCTCAGGAGGTCATCCAGTTTACCCCACTGCTAAGAGGAACCAACCCTCCCTGTGTCAGTCCTGACACATGTGTCTAGCCAGGATCTGAACACCCCAGAGACTGAGGTACCTGTTAAACTGTGGGCCTGATTGCTTGGGGACGTATTTATTTACCCTGCTGCCTGAGCTACACAAAGGGTGACAGCTACTACAGAATGGGAGGGCTCTGGGATTTCCATTTAAAAGGTTATTCCACTATTCTGAAATTTGCTTTAATTCCAGTTTGGAATACAAATAATAATAATAATAATTTGAAATTTCCCTCACATCTTCTTTCCCCTCAAAACCATTTTTGTTTTGGGCAGTAAAAACATACACTGGTGTCAGCCTAGAGGTAGAACTCATAAAAACTTGCAAAAAACTGATCAGTCAAAACTTTTCGTTCCTAAGCTTGAAAAGCTTCCTTAGCAAACAAACAAAGGAAAAGACTTTTAGTGAAATTAATTCGTCTCTCATCCTCAGCCCTTGGGCAGAGTGCAAGCCCTGACTCAGCAGTACGGACCCCTATACTGGGTGCATGGCTGGTCTGCCCTGCAAGGCTGGGGGATGCTGAGGGACAGGTTAGAACTGACAGGTCATCACTTTCCGTCCCACTGGCCATGTCAAGAGGAGAACAGTGAGCTGAATACTGCATGTGAGGAAGACATGCAAAAGAAGCACGGCCAGCAGGTCAAGGGAGGTGATTCTCCCCCTCATGGAGATGTGAACCTATTGGAACAGGTCCAGAGAAGGGCCACAAAGATGATCGGAAGGCTGGAAACCCTCTGCCGTGAGGACAGGCTGAAAGAGTTGGAGTGGTTCAGCCTGGGAGAAGAGAAAGCTCTGAGGAGACCTTATTGCAGCCTTTCAGTAGCTGAAGGGGGCCTACAAGAAAGCTGGGGAGGAAAGATCTGCAATCTTAAAAGAAGGGGGGGAGGGGGGGGAGGAAAAATTAATAATAATAAATATATNTATCGAATGGATTGCAGGATAACGGCAAGCCAACCACATCCATCTTGCTGCCTGAAAATCCAAGGAATACCTGGTGCAAATGGAAGGTGAGTGGGTGTTGTGCTGGTTCAGCCATCATCATTTTATACTACCACCAGTTGCCTGATCACACAGGCCAACACTGAACTCAGCAACAGCCCCTCAGAAGGCTTCTTTCAGACAGTCTTGTTCCTTTGGGCCCAGCACCTCTGCTGCCCACTATGGTGCTAACATCACCTGCAGGACACAACGGACAGAGACAGCCCCTCAGTGGCCCTTCACATGGAAGGACACCACCAAGAGAGCTCAGCAAGATGCAACCAGCCCCAACAGAAGCCACACCCAACAGGAAGCTCTTTTAACTAATCAGCTCCTGGTTAATATAATCCTGGCTTCACCCACCACCCCAACCATGACCACCTGGCTGAGGGTGGAGCCACAGAGGCACAGGTGGGCCAGGTTCTGCCTCTGGAACATGAAGCCAACAGAAAAAACAAAACATTCTGCTAGGTTGTGACTCTATCCACAGGTCAACTCCAACTTGGGGCCCACAGCTCAGGCCCCAGCACTTCAGTGGGACATGGTAAAGCAACCTCCTGCCGTGACGCAATACTGAACGCAACAGAGATGATGCTGAGGATGACAGCTGCTTTCTTTGGCCTCAGAAGGGAGAGCTTTTCACAGAGGTGTGTATTTATCAGAACCCTGGTGAGATACAGAGGAACAGAAAAGGGGCCTGGGGCGGGAGTCTGAGTGTTTGGTTTGCTCTCCACCGCACTGTCCTGCAGGCAGGCAGGCAGGCAGACTGGAAGGTAGAGGAGATTAGATAGAGAAGAGATGTATTGTCTGGGCTCTCTCTCTCTATGTCATTAATCAGCTTCTCTTCTCAGATAATTTGTATACAATAAAACTTAAAGCAAAACAAAGCCTTTGGAATGATTTGTGCCCTTATGAATTCTTAATTCAGGCAGGACAGCCGATAATGTCTCTCAAAATGTTGCTACTGTGCTCTACAGCAGTAGCCAGGTAATTACTGCAGGGATGGTGTTTCAGGGCCACCTCATCTCTTAAATAAATCTTCTGTGTCCAGTGACAGAGAGAGGTCTTATTCCATGAGGCACCCAAACCTAGAGTACGTGCCTCAGTGTCCTACAAAAGGCCTGGCCACGGCCATTGATGTGTGATAGTAGCTCCATCAGTATCACCCTTGGGTCAATAAACTTTCGTCATTATCTCAACAGAAATTAAAATCTCTCATTAGTTGTACATCTGTTTGTTTAATACCGTTACATCAAGAATGTTCTGTCCTTGGCAATCAATGAAACAAAGTACGCAGCGGGGTCTGGGCTCATTTCTAACCTTTCAAGTTCAGACAGGTATAGAAATCTGCCTGCAGCTTCCTCCATAACAGTTTGTTCTAGGGGGAAAAAAAAAAAAGTTTGAATGCTCTGTTTCTAATACGGAATTCTCTGTAAACCTTCTGTAGACCACAAAAAATTTAAACCCTTACTGCTGAAAGAAATGCTCAGCTCAGGGATTTTATAGGTTTTCCTTTAAGATACCAATGGGGATTAATGGATCACCTCTCGCTGCCCTCAACGGCGGCTGGCTGCCCAACCGCGTGTGGTGCCTGTGAAAATTTTCAAATGAACGAAGGCCAGCTGCAGTCAGCGGGAGTTGTTTCACCAGACACAGCGGATTTGGGAGTGGAACTGCAAGAAGAAAGATGACCATGAATAACAGCATGTCCCAGCTGAAAAACTCCAAGCTTCTTGCTACCCTGCCTCATCTCTGGCCCTCTGTGCACTTGGATGGATTACGTGAGCCTGGTGAGACTCTTCAGTGGTTTTATCTCTGCACCCACTTTGCGAGGCAGTAAACTGTGAAACAGAGAGGTCACACCTGTAACACTTCTCCAGAGCAGTGCAGAGATCAGTGGGTGGCACCAGAAAAGCGTCCCGGGGTCCTGACTCACTTCCAAATGAGAAGAACGAAATAATGAATGGAAAGAAACAAGATGATAATGAATCTTGCTCTGAAGTCTCTAATAATGAAGCTTTATTGTAAATCCATCACAAAGAAACATTAATATGGAGCCACCAAATAGGTCAGGTTAATTACATCATCTGGAAATGATGTGATACCTCCAGCCTTCATAAAAAAAAGTAATCAAATCCCCTGGGAGTGTGAGAGATTACTTTTTTTAATTAGTTGAGCATTAAAATCTCTGTGCTAACAACTCACCTAGCTTAGCTAGGGTGATACATTTTACCTCCCGTTTGACAAAATATGACATTTACTAGGTAAGCAGTAATTAGAGCTGCTTATCTGTGTGCCAATTTGCTTCCTACATGGTTAGCCCACCATAATGTCATGGAAAACCTCTTTGCTGGCTACACAAGCTTTGCTGCAGAAGGGCTGCATTTAAGGGACCTGCAGTGAGCACCTTCCCGTGTGTTCCTCTTCACATGCAGCCTGTGACCCCTGTTGCCTGTTTCAGACTCAAGCAGCCACACTGAACGGTGCAACCACCTTCATAAAAAATCACAGAATCACAGAATGGTGGGGTTGGAAGGGACCTCTAGAGATCATCTTGCCCAACCCCATTGCCAGAGCAGGTTCACCCAGGGCAGGTTATACAGGAATGCGTCCAAGCGGGTTTGGAAAGTCTCCAGAGAAGGAGACTCCACAACCTCCCAGGGCAGCCTGGGCCAGGGTTCCATCACCCTCACGGTAAAGAAGTTTCGCCTCATGTTGAGGTGGAACTTCCTGTGTTTCGGTTTGTGCCCATTGCTCCTCATCCTACCACTGGGCACCATTGAAAAGAGACTGGTCCCATCTTCCTGACACCCACCCTTCGGATATTTATAAACATTGACCAGATCCTCTCTCAGCCTTCTCTTCTCCAGCTCAACAGCCCCAGGGCTCTCAGTCTTTCCTTGACAGGGAGATGCTCCAGTCCCTTAATCATCCTTGTAGCCTCCACTGGACTCTCTCCAGTATTTTCCTGTCCCTCTTGAACTGGGGAGCCCAGAACTGGACACAGTACTCCAGATGTGGCCTCACTAGGGCAGAACAGAGTCAACACAATTCTGTGTTGGCTGGGTTAAGGGGAGGAGAGAGCTGGGATGTGTTCTCAGCCCTTCCTGTGACTCCCTGGGTGACACTAGGGAAGGCACTGAACTATTCTTCACCTCACTCCCTCAGTCCAGTGCTGGCACCTCCCATGTTTGCAGCTCATGTTCCGGTTAGCTTCCAAACTCTCCCCAAACCTGCATTTCTAGCAACATCCCAAATCTTGCAAGACCCTTGTGCTTCCCAGATCCAGGAGAACATGGTTCATTTCCCGGAATTGCCAAGCTCAAAGCACAAGGCACATAGCCAGGGATGCACCAGAGATGTAGCTCCATCTCTTTTTTTGTGGTTGGTGAGACACTGGCCCAGGTTGCCCAGGGAAGCTGTGGATGCTCCATCCCTGGAGGTGTTCAAGGCCAGGTTGGATGGAGCCTTGAGCAACCTGGTCTAGTGGGAGGTGTCCCTGCCAAGGCAGGGGGTTGGAACTGGATGATCTTTGAGGTCCCTTCCAACCCAAACCGTTCTATGATTGTATGATTCTATGATTGATTCTATGATTTTCATATCCAGCTGATGCAGTTTAACATTAAACACCAATCTGTGTTGGTGTGTAGCTGTGGACTATATCCACAGCTTGCTTTAAGCAGAAACCCTCCTATGGATTGTGCCGTGCTTGGGATCAGCCACAGGTCCCCTTTCTGAGTCTCCTTTGGTTTTTCTTTCAGACACAACCATCTGAACAGGATTGTCCAAAAACGGTTTTTGAAGGCAAATCATTTTTCCAAAAAGAACAAACACTTCCCTTCAACAACTGAATTCCTTTCAAAATATCCTTCTGGCAGTTTCATGTTTTGAAAACCTGAAACATTTTTCAATTCTCAAAACAGGCATTTTCTCACTTTTCAGCCAAAACCACACTTTTCCCAGGAACTGTTGTTATATTTTTACAATATATTATCCATCCTTGTCTGTAAAATACCAGTGAAGATCTGTATTATTGAGTTATATTAAAATATCTCTTTCTACTCTTCCCACTTCAAGCAAACAGTCTTTTTACCAGCTCTACGGCGCATTCCCCAGCAGCGACTCCAGCAGACCTGCTCTCCCTGGCAAGACGCTAATAGTGTCACTCAGAAAAGGTTTGTTTAAGGCTTCAGTAATTACTCTGAGCTCCACAGACTAATAATTGCCAGGCGGGAGAGCTCTGAGTCACCAAGGCACGTTAACCCTGTGACCTGCAAAAGTACCTGGAGGAGGCAAAGGTTATTTAAGAAAGAAGCATTTTTCCTTTTCTGGTTCAATCCAGTTTCTTTGTGTTGCTTTGCCAGTCAATGTGTAGTTGACTAAGGAGAGCAGAGTGTGACATATAAAAGTGGTAGGTGTTATTACTAAGCATATTAAAGTGACAAGAAAAACACAGGGCTCAGAGACAACTGAAAGGCACTTTCAAGTCTCAACAAGAAAACTGAGCTTGTGACATGCTCCTTCTTGACCCCGTGTTATACAAACGGGCCTCAGAGGTCCAAGGAGACATGAGGTCCACAAGTCTAAGAGATGGCTAGAGAGGAAGGCTGGACAACTGTCCAACAGCTGGGTTTTGGAAAAGTAAGTAGGGACTTAAAAGGTTCTGTGAAAAAAAGAAAAGGAAAAAAAGAAAAGAAGAAAAAGATTGCTCTCTATAAATAAATGTGGGCAGGGAAAATGCTGGGGAGGGAGAAGATCTAACAGACAAACTTGGCACAAGAACAGAAAGTATACACTAGCCATGAATAAATTCAGACTGGAAAATGGAAGGAAGTTTTCAGCCATCAAAGGAACAAAGTCCTGGAACAGGCTTGCACAAGGAGCAGCAGGGACTGGAGCTAAGGTGAAGGGTGAGAGAAAGGCAGAGAGACAGAAAGCAGCTTCCCCAGTCACACAGCGAGTCTGTGGGCCTGGTCCTGCAGAGCAACCATGTCCTGAGGGTCTGAGACCTTCTGGTGATGCAACAGCACCATCCTGGTCCCAGGAGACCTCGATACTGGAGGAGACGGATGTGGACTTGGAGCGATGTGCCCATGAGATCCTGTTCATCCCTCTTGAATCACCTTCCTCAAAGACTGACGTGACATTTCCTCCCTGGCATTTCATTTTCTTTAACTGCTGGGTCAAAGAACAGTTTGCCAAGGTCCCAGCAATTCTGGTTGCTGCCCTTCTGAGCTCATTTTAATGACAATAGTGTGGAATGGTGATGAGTCTGACAGCTGCCTTGGATATCAAGAGGTTTCATCAAAAAAAGAGGTTTCTCAGAGAAACCCCAGTCTCTGGTTAACCAGCCTTACCTGGCTCGCTTTCTTTCTGTTCTAATTTTTATCACGGCCTGGAGCATCTCTCCTCACCAATATAATTGGATTAATGAAGAACGATTTTTGAACTGTGGAATTTTTTTTTTATCATTGGAGAAAGTTCAGGAAAAAGTAACAATAAAGTCATTTTGCATTGATCTGAAAGTTGTTTTTTTTTTTGTCAAGAACAAACAAAACACCCCCCAAAAATGTCTAGGGTCAAATGAAACATTCATGGATTTTTCTGTTTTAAAAGTTGAAATTAATCTGGGATTGAAGCATTTCAAATGGAAACACATTTCAAATGGAAAAACTGAAGTATTTGCATTCAAATCTAGAAAACGAAACATTTTGACCTATTTTTCTTAATGCTTCCCTTCCTCCTGCCCTGGTCCATCACACTTGTTTGTCTCACCAGTGCCATTTTCCTCCATCAAAACAGGTCTTCCCAAATCAGTTTCCCCAGCTCTTCAAGATAATTTTGGACAGCTTCAAGACAGGTCCTCCATTCTCTAGGAGAATCATGAGCAGAGAATGATCTCAGGATCAATTTTTTTATCCTTTTAAATATCCACTCCATGCATCTGGGGAGAGCTCCCTGCAAGTGGTCACTCTCCCTACTACCTCTGTCAAAGCCCATCAAGATGACCACTTGAGAAGCACATCACAAGAGCCAGGGGCTAACATTCAAGACATGAGATCAAGCTGATCTACCTGGGGATCTGTTTGGGGTGACAGGTGGAGGAACACAGCTATGGGCTCTGCAGACGTGTTGAATGAAGCAGGACTTGGAGGAGACTATAGTCCTGGTGGACACCAGGTCTTCTGAGTTAGGACAGCTTTTCACTGCTGGTAAACGAGAGGTTTCTTGACTCCTTCCGTAAGCCAGGTAGCTATCTGGCTTGCTCTCCTTATTAGTGTTCCCTGGCCAAGACCACTAATGAAATTATGGTTACTCTTATTTCTGGTTGTTTGATTTGCATGGAAACATGCAAACCTGCAAGGCAAAAAAATGTGTATGAGAGCCTCTCAAGTAGGGTGCAAAGGGACTTTTTGCAAGCTTTTTTTGTTGTTTTTTTAAAAAATAAATATGGCAGTTCAGGATTCCTCAGAAGAGCACAGATATAACCAAAATCATCCATTCCGAGCTTGGATAGATGTGGAATATCACAGGGCCAGTCCTCTGCAGCTGAAGATCAGATTCCCAGGGACTTGCAGATTAGAGATGCTGTGGAATGACCCTCTTAGATAAACAAGCAACAGAGCAAAACCAAACTCCAAACCTGAACAAAATGTTCACAGATCAGAAAGAAAATTAAGCCTGCTACCAAACGAGTCTGGAGGTGGCTGACCTGTTCAACTGATACAGAACTCATGCCTGGCACCTGAATCTGCTCTGTTATTTCAAGCAGGTTTTTGCTTGGAGCCTGAAAATGAAATCGAAAGCAAAATATTTGGATCTAGAAGCACAGAGAGCATTTCAAAAAAGACTGAAGGAAGTGTTTGTGTAACAGTCAGCGAGAGACAGCACTTGACTTTTTGCTCAGCCACGCTGCTCAGACTCATGCAGCGCCCGATATTAGAGACTAGGTTAAATAAACCCCAGAAATAATGCCAGATGTTCACCACGGGACTCGTAAAATGTGCTGCTATTCTACATAAGAAAAGATCCTCTTTAAATGCGCAGGCAGCCTTCAGCTCAATTTACTCATACAGATAGGGCAGCTCAGAGTCAGAGCGAATACAGAAAATGTTTTCTTACATGCAAATGAGAGATCACATTATTTCATAGAAGTAACTATAATAGTTGGAAATTAGCAAATGTTTCCAGATCCTTGTTAAAGGCAAAAAAAAAAGAAAAAAGCTCATCTAATGTTCCCGGATAAAAATGACATTAATTGAAAGTTTGATTCTATTCCCTAATGAATTTTCCCGTGGCATTGTAATTAATAACTACTTACATCTAAGAGAACTCAGTATCCCTTCAAATTAGGGCATTACTTATAAATATGTTAATGTTTAAGACTGGTTCTTAAGCATGCCATACATTGTCCTCATAATGGCTGCCAGGGTGAGGAGCATTAAGTAACCCTGAGTTACAGCAATTGTTGTGCAGGACACGGTTGCAAGCCAGATAAAAGCCTGAATCCATCCTCTACCAGGAGCCCTCTAAAACCAAAGACCTTATGACATACCTTCATGGTGACTCAAATATAGCAGATCTTATAGTAACCACTACTGGGGCATGTTTAAGAACCTCCCCATGCCAACCACAGGGCACCCAGGCCAGTCCATGTGCCATTTCCCTCTGGGTTACCTCCTTGGAGAAGAGGAGACCTCATGGCTCTCTACAACTACCTAAAAGGAGGTTGTAGTGAGGCTGGTGTTGGTCTCTTCTCCCAAGTAACTAATGACAGGACAAGAGGTGATGGCCTCAGGTTGGACCAGGGGAGGTTTAGATCGGATAGGAAGAAGTTCTTTATTGAAAGAGTGGTCAGACATTGGAACAGCCTGCCCAGGGCAATGGTGGAGTCACCATCCCTGGAGGTGTTCAAAAAACAAGTGGATGTGGCACTTTGGGACATGGTCTAGTGGTCAGGGAGATGTTGGGATGAAGGTTGGACTTGATGATCCTAGAGGTCTTTTCCAAACTAAATGATTCTATGGTTGTATAAGTCATCCTCCTGAGGGGAAGAGGGTGGATAGCCTTTGACTGTACTTGACCTCTAGACTTGTCCTTGAGGCTGCTCTTACAATACAGCTGATAGATCACTTAGATGCTACCTAAGGAGGGCTTCAAGGATAATTTTTAGCCTGTTCCTGGTAAAGGAAGGAAGGCAAGGAAATGAAAACATTGCAAGAAACAAGGCGACACGTGAAGACGCCTTCCTGCGCCGTGTCTCTGTTCCTGCTAATGCAACACACGCCCACGGCCAGGCTGTGGATGGTGCTCACAGCACTGAGCCCCAGCAAGTGCTGCAGGATCCAGGCCAGTTCCCATCAAAGTTGAGCTGATTATTTTAATTAGCTTTGTTTCCTTCCAGCCCCCTGACTCTTTACTCCACTTATGATGGTAACTGATTTGAATGTTAAGTCATTAACCTCAATCGCAACCCAATTAAAAAGTCCGCCATAAAATACTGTGTTTTTTGCCATCTTGACTTGAAATAATTAATGCGAGTGGTAGAAAAACAACCAGCACTCCCACTCATCATGCTTGTCTGGGGAATACGGCACAGAAGAGGGAACCACTTGCTGTTCCGTGATTGTCACCTACTGATGATCCTTTCTGCACCCAGCACAGGCAGCGTGGACAACTGGGGAACCCTGGAGACCAAAGGCAAGCAAGGTTGAGAGGAGGGGTGGATGAGTGGTCCCATCGTGCCTGCAGTGCTCCCAAAGGGAAGACAGGTTTCTGTTGCACAGGAGAAACCCTGGGGGGTAACACTTTGAAAGGGACATGGTGGCAAGAATGGGGACCTTGGTCAGCAGCTGGATGGAGGCTACAGAGCTGGCAGTGTCAGTGCCAGGACTGCTGGCCCTAGAGGAGGGATGGAGTTAGGTCCTTGATGAAACTGGGTTTAAATTAATGAGCAGGGTTTCTTTATTTTTTATTGTCACTTATTTTATAACTGCATTCGAGTTTTAAAACGCATTATGGCCACATTCATCCTACTGTCACAGCTACTAAGGGGTTACAGAAAAATTAATTTTAATTGGCTGCTCCCTTAATCCAGTGAATAAAGGCCTTTTCCAGAACACCACATTCTGTGAGCTTTGGGCTGCCTCTAGGAGAACTGGTCCTGTCCCTCAGTACCTCTGGATTAGCCTTTCTCTCCTTCCACCATCCAGAAACCTCCACAAATTTCCCTGCTTGGAAACATTCCTCTGACATCAGCTTTGCTCCTCATGATAGCTCAGAAACACAAAAAAGACCTCTTTGCAGCGCAGCTTGGATGGAAATCCCTTATCCCCCCCCACACGCACACTCTCACTCTTGTATTCACAGATCACAGATTTTCCACGCCGGCATGAGCTGTGTACGTGCAGGTACAAACCCCAGCACAGCAGGATCCCGCGTCCTGCTGCTGGAGCAGCTCGAGGTGCTGCTGGTAATCGTCAGCGTGGGGATGGCCAGGGCAGAACCGCGTCTTGTTCACTAGGCTGTGAAGTCTGGGAAGCGGTATATAAAAAGCTGACTGTGGATGTGTGCCAAGAGGTAGTAAACAAACTGGGAGCTCTGTTTTTCCTCTGGCTTTCACTCCAGAGCCTTGTCTGCCTGGGGAGGAGAATGCCCGGCTGCGCTGGGCAGATTTTTGGGATTGTAAAACTGGCGTTTTTCTCGGGGGGGGGGAAGATGAGGAGGGGTTGTCATCAACCCTGCTCCCCAGAGTGCCAGGGGAGCAGCGGGGAGCTGCACGGACCCTGGATTCGAGCCAAAGACAGTAAGTGACGTGAGGGCAAAGTTCAGAGCTGCCTTCAAATCTCATTGACATAATGCAAGCGTGAAGGCAGATTCGCACGATGGATGAACATGAAAAGCCAAACATATCGATCACTCGGTGCATCGCTGGCAAGCAGCTGTTCTGGCAGCAGCCTTACAAGGGCTTTGCTGCAGTCAGACACAAGATAATGAGGAGGAAACAGAGGAGCCTGCATCGGGTGGGTTTCATTCCTAGGGAGAAACCGTGCTTGTCCCAGCATAACCTGCGCTGGTCCGATGTTGCTCACGCTACCTGTGTTTCCTAAATGGTGGACCGTGTCCAGCAGACGTACCGCTGCGTGTCTGCAACCTGCTGCACGGAGGCAGAGGAGCAGCGTCGGTGCCGCGGGAAGCGTCGGGACTCCAGAGCCGGCCTGCCCGAAGGGCCCAGACCTCCAGAGCCTCTGCGCCGCTTGGGCTCTGCTCCACCATTCACAACGCCTCTGGCGCGCAAGGTAAGACGACCGTGTCACATTCGTCCTTGTCGGTGCAGTTAGGCGGAAGGAGGTGGCTTCTGCGCCAGAGAAAGCAGAGGCCTCGACAGCCCCCGGGCAGGCTGCTGCGGGCAGGGCAGCCCAGCGTGGGGCTGGCTCGGCCCCTGGCACCGTGCTGCGTGGGCCGTGACGCCTGAAAAAACCACCGAGATGCCAGGGAATTTAACTGCCACTCTCTGATCCGCCTCTTCGTGCTACGCCCTGTCTCCGCCCAAACTCCTTGGGGTTTGCAGGCCGCACGCCCCTGCCAGCCCCCCGGCTCCCTTCAGGCAGCCCCCTGAGCTGGGGGCCCTCCGGGATGCTCTCAAACCTCTGCCCCAGCTGTCTGCCCGAATCAGGGAGCCAAAGCCCTGGCAAATGGAGACGGTGGACCTCAGATGGCCTCTGCACACCATCCTCTGGGAACCTACCCATGAGTCCCAGCAGCACCGTGGTCAGGGGAGGGCAACAGCAGGACACGTCCGTTCAGAGACCCACGGGTAAGGAGGTCCTTGGCCTACCAAGCACCTATGAAAGCACCGAACCCCCCCACCCCGAGCTGCAGCCCTGCAGATGGAGGACAGCGCAGGGAGAGCCAGCTCCTGGAGGCTGCCCACCAGCTTTTCCCATGGCAATCCTTTTCCCAAAGTCCCTTTTTGCTTCTTCATCTGGGAAACTGTATAGAGAAGGGAAGGAGAAAGCAAATCACGGTTCCTGTGACCGCAGCACTGCTCCTGCCTGGGTGTCCAAGCCTTCCATTAGAAACACCAAAACAGAGATCAAAACAAAATAAGACAACACAGAGTATCTCTGTCCATGCCTAAGCCCTTCTCCCCTGCACTGTCCTCAGAGCCCTTTTTTAGGGCTTCACAGGCTCCTCCAGCTAATCCCTTGACCTTCCATCTGCAGATGTAGAAACCACCTTCAAGGTCCATCTTTGCCCCTTTGATCTGGTCCCCTGCCTGCAAGGATGCCTTATAGCTTGTTATCCATGTCCTGCTGGCCTCCAGAGCTTCACCAGAGCTTCCACTCCTCTCTGCTGCCCAAGTAAGGGTTAAACAGCTTCCTGGCTCTGAATGTCTTCTATTCTCATATGCTTTCCTAATATTTCTTCTGGGGGAAACTTGTGACCTGCATGTCCAGGTCCTGAGGACTCTATGCAGCTGCTGTAGAAAGCAGGCTTGAATTCCATGGGCACATAACACCCGTCCGTAGAACTCTCTCTCTGCCCTCATGGTGCTTGGGGTTAGCTGGGGCAAGGAGATGTCTCTGTTATTTGGGGTAAAAGTTTGCAGGAGGATTATAACAGCTGCAGAGACTGCAGGAAGAGAAAGATGCGTTTGTGTTTAAGAGCTGTTTTGAAGACCTGAAGCCTGTCTCCGTGCCAGTGTTTCTATCCGATGTCAGATGAATCCTCACCCTGTCACCACATGGTCACTTGTTTTTCCTTTTTTCAGCTTTTGGCACCTACAGATTAATTTGCAAAGTCCTTAGTGCTCACAGCTCTATCTCCTTCGTGTGAGGTCGTGTTTTCACCCAAACTGTTCTAGACCCAGGCTGGGATGACTTTTTTTTCTTGGAGGTGCTCATTTTTCCCCACTAACCACCCAGGCCACCTGCACAAGAACAACAATTACCAACTACCTGACAGCTAAGGCAGCGAGGTGAACCCTACCTGGGATGTCAGCTTAGGGATGGGATAGTGATAGAAAATGGCCTCAAGCTGCATCAGACAGGGGAGGTTTAGATTGGATATTAGGAAAAATTTCTTTACTGAAAGAGCGGCCAAGCCCTGGAACAGGCTGCCCAGGGAAGTGGTGGAGTCACCATCCCTGGAGGTGTTCAAAAAACGTGTAGACGTGGCACTTCAAGACGTGTTCTAGTGGACTTGGTAGTGTTGGGTTGATGGTTGGACTTGATGACCTTAGAGGTCTTTTCCAACCTTAATGATTCTATGACTTTTTACTTTCTGTGCTCTGCAACCTTACTGCCCATTCCTGTCACTAAATGATTATCCCCTCGACGCCAGGGTTTTCCACCTCAGAGCACAGACCAACGCAGGGCTCAAAAAACCCCTGCAGCCTAAATCAACAAAAAAACAACAGCAAAAAAAAAAAACCACCAAACAAACCCCTGAACAAAAACGATGTTAAGCATTCAGGGCCAGAGCTGGAAGATTTTAAAGGCAACAGAACTGCAGCTCATGCGAACTGGATATTCCGCGTGTTTGATCTGTTATTTATCGGTGGATAGTCTCAATGCTACAGGTACATTCTGCAGTAACCCGTGGGGACTCAAGGAGCACAGGGATGTCAGGAGAAGCACCAGATGGGAAGAGAAGCTCTGCAGCTTCCAGCGTCTTCCACACCTGACTGCACAGCACACAAGTCTCTGCTCTTCACACCTCACACCAATATTGCTCTGCATAAGATCAGGACCCCTACAGGGTGATGATCCCTGTGACCACGTTGTGGTCTACAGGGAATTGTTGCTATAAGAGAATATTGGATCCTCTGCTTTTGGTTTCCTTTATTATATATGTTTTATCTATAGAATCCACCAATTATTATTAGTATTGATTAATTTACTACAACCCTGCACATTTCTAAATTTCTCCAGATATGCTTCTCACCCATAGACGTGCAGAAAGAAGCGTACACACAGATTAAAAGAGGAGGTAAAAAGAACCCTGGGAGAAACAGAATCATAGAATCATTACGGTTGGAAAGGACCTCTAGGATCATCAAGTCCAGCCTTCATCCCAACATCTCCCCAACCACTAGACCATCGCCTCAAGTGCTACATCCACTCATTTTTTAAACACCTCCAGGGACGGTGACTCCACCACCTACCTGGGCAGTCTGTTCACAGAAAGTTTTGGAAATCATGCTTTTAAAAATAAGAAACAGAATTAAGGCTGAGGCTGTGCTTTAGCTCTGCCTCCTGATGCCCTGAAGGATATTGTCTCATTATTTTGATACATTTGTGTGCCAATTTAATGCACTGTGCAACGCAACTTCCATTATTCATACCAGGTAATGTACGGTAAATTACAGCATCCTAATTTGGATTTGGTTGGACTTCCACAACTGAAGGAGCTCAAGAGAATGGGTAATGCTGGAAGAAAATCAACTCTTACAGACTTTCTAAAGCCTGTAATGAGAGTGACAGCAAATCAAGAGCTATTTTTACTGTAAGGAAGTGCCATGCATTTGGTATCCTTTTGTAGATTCAGTTATCTACAGAAGCGTAAGGCTCCCAGAACAATAGGCCTTATTTTATTCTCAGGAATCAAGACTATGGCCTCTAGTCCACTGACAGGTTCAACTAGGAAGCTTTGAGACCTTCATTTCCAATAATTTGGACTTACTTCTTGTAGCACTCTGAGGTAATGGGATGACTTTGAACACCTGATATTGCTACATCTGGAAAGGTGCCTCCGGCACACGTCTGTGTCTGCATTAGATAAAAGCACAAAGGAAGGAGAGAGGACCAAAGGCTCAGGAGGACACATCTCCAGGGTCTTCTTTCAATCCCACAAGTGTGCAACTCCTTACAGGCCGGGATGGTTAAAATAGTTTTTGTACGAGATTCAAAGAAAAAAAGATGAGGGTCACAAAGGCATGTGATGTACTTTTTATCACATTATTATGCATCGTACCTGATAATCACAGAATCACTTAGGTTGGAAAAGACCTTTAAGATCACTGAGGCCAATCATTAAC
This sequence comes from Eurystomus gularis, assembly GCA_013400335.1. Lineage (NCBI taxonomy): Eukaryota > Metazoa > Chordata > Aves > Coraciiformes > Coraciidae > Eurystomus > Eurystomus gularis. The sequence goes on from VZZY01020785.1 coordinate 724,365, forward strand.
CTAACTCTACCAAGTCTTCTGCTAAACCATGTCCCTAATCAGATACTCTAACTTCTGCAGATGCCATGTGGAGTGCTAGAGGAATGAACAGAAGCAGCCGTAAACTTCATTCTTTTTCATGCTTGTCCCCGTAAAACATGCTCAGTAAATAAGTAATTGGTCATTTCCTCCCTCCACAGAAGCCTGTATAACAGAACCAGTTAAAAAATAATGATGCCATATGAGCTAACAGAACATGTCTCTTCCGGCAGAGGCTTACGAGCAGCTTTTGCAGCCACATGGGAACCTCATTGGCTCTTCAAACTCAAAGGGACTTTGCTCAAGTTCCCTTCCAAAGGAAACTGCTTCAGCTCATTATTTGCAGACAGCATCTGTCACTTTTCTATGCCAGTGGATGCTGATCGTCCTCAAAGAACATTGTACAAATGTGCAGACTGCTGTGTGTTGAGAAAGGGCTGCTATTATATCAATTTTCCACTTGGAAGCAGCAATAACAGCAAATAAAGCCTGAGCCACATGACTCTCTCGGATCTGGGGCACTTTCACTGAGGCATTCACCCTAAGTGAGAGACGAGAAACTCAAAGGGAAGTGTGGACAGCGGTACTGCTGAACACTCCCTGGTAACCCTGTGCAATGCACAAACTGCCTGCTCCTGCCTCTACTGCTGGACAGAGCAGATCCGAGGAGATCTCAGCCGTGTCCTCTTGTGGACCTGCTGAAGGAGTTTCTGTTTACTGCAGGGCTTGAGACCCACGTGTCATCTGGTTGTGTCTACTCCCTCCTGGAGCAAAACCTGCCACAAGTTTCTGTGCAGTTTCAAAGTGCAGTTTCTGTGGGAATGTATGGTGAGGACAGAGCCCTGACCTTGACCAACAGAGCATCTGAGGTGCCCTCTCCTGTGAAATCAGTAGGAGCTGAGAACATCAGCTCCTTTTCTAGGTCGGGATGAGCAATTTGCTGTGCATTCCCATCAGCAAGCACAGCAGATACGTGGAAGCTGCAGGGACAATGAGAGCTGGTGACAACCCTCCTTCCCTCCAGTTACCCTGGCAAATAACAATTTGTTAGCTTGGTTTGGCTGCTGGACACATCCACCTGATATTTTGATAGTTAATAATGTGTTAGATCCCAGGCCTCTTGCTATCAGAGGATGCTCTCCCAACCAGACGGGCAAGAGGAAATGGGCTCAAGTTGCATCTGGGGTTGGACAATAGGAAATTTTTTTTCACCAAAAGGGTTGTCAAGCACTGGCCCAGGCTGCCCAGGGCAGTGGCTGAATCACCATCCCTGGAGGGGTTTCAAAGCCATGTAGATGTGGTGCTGATGGACATGGTTTAGCAGTGGACTTGGCAGAGTAGGGTTATGGTTGGACTGGATGATCTCAAAGGCCTTTTCCAACCTAGATGATTCTGTGATTCCTTCACCTCGCTGGTCAAATGGGCTGTGGGGAGATGGGCAGTTTTCTTTCATTCACTGGTAAGTCCAGCACAAGGAGACTCTGTCTGGGGCACTACCACAAGCATTTGCCTCTAACAAGCAGGGAACAGTGGAAGAAATAGCAACTGGTCGCTGTCCTCCAGCTCTGAGCAGCTGTACCTGCACACGTCCCCTGTGTGCCTGTGCGATGACAGGGATCTGAGGACAGAGCATTTAAGGACTTTTGATTCTGACTGGGATCAGCGGGTGTTCTGCTGTGAAAGGGCTAGGCTTTCATGGGGGATGAGCACAAGTCCTCTCGAGCTGTTGTTTGTTAACTCATCCTACAAGGCCATGTGGAGGGGTAAAGATGGATCAAACGGCGGTTCTTTCGCATAAGCTTAGGGCAGGTCTCTGAAGCAATTATACAGAACAACAACTTCCAAATAAGAACATTTTGCTATGTCAGCATTTCTCTCTGTGCCAGTTTCAAAGGGCTGTTGAAGGCTGTCAGAGCTCACGGTGACAGGTCATACTAGGGCAGCAAGGCACCTCCATGGGCACCAGGTTTATTTCTGGAACCATTTATCTCCCTCAAGGTTAGGTTCTGGGGCTCCAGCCGTGGTTTCGGTGGCTTTCTCCAAATGACTATTGAGGAGACTAGGTGACTCCAGGATGGCTGAGGTTAAGTGAGATGACCTCCCTCCCTCAAGTGCTAAAGTGAATGGAGAAATAAGGGGAAAATATCAACAGCAAGTATTTCTTGGGCATGTCCTGACTTCTCTTGCTAAGACCACTTCACCATGTGGTCCACATCCTTTAAAACCTCTCCAGGAGAATCTGGCAGGCTATTTGGGAGGCTTAGAGTAAAGCTGGAGCTGAGGACAGCCAATCCCTCTAATTTTGGGGAAGAAGATTTCACTCCTGGTAACTTGACCCATCACATCTGCATGTGTGCCACCCCAAGTCAGTTCTCAAACTTTAGTAAGACTTCTGAGAAGCTGTACAACAGGGAGCTGTCATCATCTTGGCTGCTCCCTCTTTCCAGGCCTTGGCAAGGAGGCCCTTGTGGACATACTGGGGAGGAGGCTGAACAGCATCACCTGCCAACAAGCTCCAACAGTCTTCTCTTTGTGCTTGTTTCCAAGAATCTGTTTGGTTCCATGTCAGACAGACAACACCAGCACAAAGGGAGAGCAGCAGCCACTGCCAGACCTGCATCTAAACGAAGGACAAAAGTAAATAACCTGCTTCTCCGGAAAGGATGCTCACTGGAGAAAATCAAAGGAAATCCGTGCGAATTCTGACCTGCAGCACTTGTGTGGCATGTGAAAAACCCCCACATTCCCCAGAGCAAGGTACAGATTTCCCTGTATGATCTCTGCAATTCAGACGGGTGTTTTCCCCGTAGAAGAAAAATTGGAGCTTTCACACAGAAGAGCCATTTCAATTTTCATCAGTTAAAAGTTGGATTGTTGAAATAATGGTCCTGCAGCAGAAGGAACGAGCCTTCTCCCTCTGACTGCAAAGTGAAAACAAGTCAGTTTGTTTCCTGCCTTCTTATCAAGCCCCCCCAACCCCCTTTTTTTTTTCCCTTGAAATGCAGGAAAATGAATTCTGAAGAGCTGTTGATAAGGTTACATGAAATGCTCCCTTCGCAAGAAGAAGCTTAGAAATGAGCAAGGTGTAGTATCGAAGAAGACCCAGATGAAGGACATTCACTGCTACCCCAGCAACTGCTTAGAAGGGAAATGACCTCCCATAGCCAAATGACCTCCCATAGCAGAGGGAGGGGTGTGAGCTTGTGAAGAAACATTTCCTGGAAGCTGGTTATGATCGCCCACCTACACCTGACCCAGGCACAACTAATCCCCGTCATGTCCTGAGAAGGAGGAAACCAGACCTTAGGGACATGGTCGGAGTCCTCTGAGGGTTCAACCAATGATGTCTATGAATGGACAACCTGGAGACCAACCCTGGCAGCTGCAGCTGCTCTTGCCATATTGCTGTTGGCCTCTGGAGCTACGGGCCGCCAAAATTTTTCAAATTTTGATTTTGAAGGAGTGTGCTTCAGACACAGTGGATTTAGATTTTTAAAATGCTTGTAGAATAGTTTGAAAAGCTTGCTTGGCTTGAAATTTAAAAGGTGTATTTCAGTGTTCACATCCCAAATGTATTTTCACAAAACATTTCAAGTTCATTCGAAAAGCCTTAAATATTTGGAGGGTTTTTCAAACTGAAAAGTTTCTGTTTCAGTCCTGTCAAAGCTCATATTTTCCATTCATTATTTTTTTGCTTAACCTTTTGGATAAAAATGTCATCATTCTCCCAGGGCTTCTGCAGCATTCTAATAGGAAGTGGCAGATTTTGAGAATATATATGGATTTCAGGGAACAATAAATCCTTCTATGTTTTATTAGAATGCAAACGGCCACTTCCATATGCTGGCTCTCCTCCAAAAAACTCAGATTGAGAATTAGATGGTACCTTCTCAAAATTCAGCCTAATTCTGCTCTCGCTAAAACCAGTGGCAGCTGTATTGCTGACTTCAGCAGGAAAAAACAGGACTGGTATTAACCAGCTCTCACACCCGAGTGATGTGCTGGAACATCAGCATCGCCACACCAGAACCTTTTCATAGAATCCTAGAATCGTTTGGGTTGGAAAAGACCTTTAAGATCATCTACTCCCACCATTAACCTAACTCTACAAAGTCCACTGCTAAACCATGTCCCTCAGCACCCCAAGTGCAAGTCTACAGGCATTTAAACATGTCCAGGGATGGGGACTCCACCACTGCCCTGGGCAGCCTGGGACAGCCCTTCACAGCCCTTGTGGGGAAGAACTTTTTCCTAATATCCAACCTAAACCTCCCCAGGAGCAACTTGAGGCCATTTCCTATTGTCCTATCGTTTGTTCCTTTGGAGAAAAGACCAACTCCCCACCTGGCTCCAACCTCCTCTTAGGGAGTTGTAGAGAAAAAGAAGGTCTCCTCTGAGCCTCCTTTTCTCCAGGCTCCACAATCCCAGTTCCCTCAGCTGCTCTTCACCACACTTGTGCTCCAGACCCTTCCCCAGCTTCATTGTCCTTCTCTGGCCACGCTCCAGCCCCTCAATGTCCTTCTTGGAGTGAGGGCCCAAAACTGACCCCAGGATTCGAGGTGCAACCTTCCCAGTGCCAAGTTCGGGGGACAATCCCTGCCCTACTCCTGCTGGCCACACTAGTGCCAGGATGCTGGTGGCCTTCTTGGCCACCTGGGCAAACAGGAGGTAAACTGTAAGTGACATCACATCCGAAAGACACCCTTCTTACAGCTCTCCACCAGGTATTGACATTGCAAAGCCACGCAGTGGGTATTTACACGTGGTACTTCAGGAGGTAATTACAGAGCTCTCCTAGCCCATGTTTTAGCAGTCTTCTTGCATGTCAGAATTTAATATTGAGGTGGAACAAATCCTTCCTGCAACTTGGCTCCTCGGAGCTGAGTGTCAGGCGGCAGCAGACTGAGCAGTCGCTGCTCGCAGCCAATTTACTTGAGCAAGGTTTTGAAATAACTTTGTGACAATCTCCTAATGAAACTGGGGACAGGGCTGTTCGGAGGAGTCTTATTGATTGCGAAGGTCCACTGTTTTCCAGTCACGGGGAAAGCTTCGCAGGAGCCGTAAATGAGCACTGTAGCTCACAGCTCATACATCATTTTAAACAGTCACCTTTTGGAAAAGATGGGAAACGGCAAAATAAATGGAGGCTCTAATTCTGGTGGTTTAACCACATTTGAGTTATTAAACGGACATGCAGAGAAATCGAACAGAGAGCAAATTTTTCTGTGCAAAATAGCCAATTGCCAACCAATTTTAAAGCCCTTCTGGCCAGGCATGGCTGTGCTGTGAAGGTGAAAGAACCCAGAAGTGGTTGGAGGCAGGCCATGGCTGTCCTTGCTGCTGCTCCTCAGCCTAGTGAGGGTGAGCCTGGCCAGGGGTGAGACTGCATCCCCTTGAACCTGCCAAGGAGGGATGTCCAAGGCCGGCTGGGGCTGCTCCTCACCAGGGAGAGCTTGTATGATAGGATCATAGAATGATTTGGGTTGGAAGAGACCTCAAAGATCATCTAGTTCCATCCCCCTGCCATGGCAGGGACACCTCCCACTAGACCAGGTTGCTCAAGGCCCCATCCAACCTGGCCTTGAACACCTCCAGTGTTGGGGCATCCACAGCCATCCTGGGCAACCTGTGCCAGTGTCTCACCACCCTCTGAGTGAAGAATTTCCTCATAATTTCTAATCTAAATCTTCCTTCTTCCAGTTTGAACCCATTACCCCTCATCCTATCACTACAGGCCCTTGTGAAAAGTCCCTCCCCAGCTTTCTTGTAGACACCCCTCAGATACAGGAAGGCCGCAATGAAGTCTCCCTGGAGCCTTCTCTTTCTCCAGTGTCACTCCTGCACTGCGGTGCCCAACCACCTCCCCGACCTGTAACGCCATTAAGAGCCTTCCTTCTTCAGCAGTAGTTTAAGCCATTTATTTATAGCTTTTTTTACGGGGATTTAAAAAAATTGTTTGTATGGGAAAGAACCCATCTCTCAGGGAGACAATGTAAAGGAATAAGTGAGTCGGGGTAAATATCGGCCTGGGTCTGTGTGTGTAGCTCGGGAGGATTTAGGAAAGCAATGCTGAAAGAAGGTTGCTTCCAGAGATGAGTAGGAGCTGGTGTTGGCACAAACATCACGATTATTGGGAGTTCTACCAGTTCTTCTGGAAGTCTAGCAAAGTGACCTTGAATATTGTGAAGAGTCGGGGTTTGCTACTGAAGCTTCTGATCGGCAAAGATAATGCTGGTATGTCTTCCCTAATTAGATTTTTAAGTGCTTCAGGGTGAGGACTGACTTTTCACAGGGGACACTACAGCATCCAGCACAAAGAAGCTCTGAAGCAAGTCAGAGCATCTGGTTTTATTATCTGAATAATGACCAAAACATAAATAGCATAATAATAAGATGAAAATGATATGATGGAACAAGAAGTAATAGCAGTAATATCATAATAGCAATAATTATAACCATGGTATTAGTTGTAATTATCTGATGGTGTTCAGCAGACCTGATCAGAGGGCCAAGTTCAGAAGCGGAACGTGCCCAAACGTAACAGGTCACATCATCCGTGTGAGAGGAGTCCTGGGGAGGAGCTGGTGGCTGTGGAGGTTCCTCCTCAGTGCAGCTTGTCTCTGAATGTCTCAGGAGGCTGCTGGAAGGTTTAGTGTTACAGTTCTGGATGGGAAGATATGAACCTGGAGATGTGGTCAGATACCGGTGACTGGAATGGGTGACTGAAACAGGCCATCTGGGGAGAATTTCTCTGCCCCAAGTTACCTTTGTGACAGTGAGCCCCATCTAATGTAGTAATTTCAGGTTCTTTGGTTGTAGTGAAGAGAAATTGGCACTTTCAGGGTCAATTCATCCTGTCCCAAGAGCTGCGTCTGAACATAGACTACTTGTCTAGATTTTGACAATGTATACTCTCAGGGCTCCACGTGGCCATGTTTGAATTTGGTATAATAACACCTTCTTTGTCATCTCCACTGAAAGGGTCAGCACTCTGGGGAGCTGCGCTTTCTCTTCCTGCAGCCATGCAACACTAATACAACAAAGCCCTGATCTTACTTGGGTTCTCTAAATCCTACTGAAGTACCTTCAGTCAACAGGAACGATAATTTCCAATGAAGTCTTCCTTAGTCTTCTTTAGATAAGTACTGAGTGATCCTGCTCCCCGGTTTCTGTTGAACAGTGTCTCCCAAGCTTTTGGATGGTGGCAGATAACATGATTTGCTACCGATCTGTGAGCCCTCGGCTGAGACTTATATCTGATTGCTGATACCCACCCCGCTGCTGATGCCAGCAGTGAACGTGGCAGAGCTGGTCAGTTGGGAATCGAGAACAGCTTTCTAAAATGCCTCCTGTGCAACCTGTAGCGATGGCAATAATTTTTTCATTCTTGTCTTGGTATGCTATGATGCCACCAACATGGAGCAGTGATTGGAAGTCTCCTGAGATATTGCCCCACCTGAAGAGGCTGTGAGCAGCTGAACTATGCTGAACTACTGGAAAGAAAGAAGTACCAGGCAGGAATGTCCTCCTGTACAAGTCACAGCCAGCCATAGCTTTACTCCTGTTGATTTTGTTTAGGATTTTTAGCTGAAAAGGGATTCCCTTGTAAGACTGGAGACCATCAGAGTGATCCAGAAGACTCTACCTAATGACTCAACAGCACTCTCAAGCTGGCTTGGCACTCCTCACTCTCCTTTCAAGAGAAAGCAGTAAGGTGCATGCAGTTAACTGTATGAGGGTGGGGACATGGCACTCGCTTCTTCAGATCAGACCCTCCAAAGTCTACCAAAGTCTAGGTTTAGCACTTGCACTTTTCTGGACAAAATGGGAGTGGGTGGAGGAGGAACAGTCTCCTCACCAAGAACCTGAAGGTGCTTCATTGTCAAGTGTCACTGGAGGGATGTGACTGGTGAAGAAGCATCAAAGATGTTGCCCTTGGATAGAGTCATAGAATCACAGAATCATAGAATGGTTTGGGTTGGAAGGACCTTAAAGATCATCTAGTTCCAACCCCCCTGCCATGGGCAAGGACACCTCCCACTAGATCAGGTTGCTCAAGGCCCCATCCAACCGGGCCTTGAACACCTCCAGGGATGGAGCATCCACAACCCCCCCTTTGTAAAAAGTCCCTCTCCAGCCTTCTTGTAGGCCCTCTTCAGACACTGGAAGGCTGTAAGAAGGTCTCCCCAGAGCCTCTCTTCTCCAGGCTGAACAAGCCCAACTGTCTCAGCCCGTCTTCACAGGAGAGGTGTTCCAGCCCTCTGATCATCTTTGTGGTCCTCTCAGACTTGGCTATGGAGTATTTATCACTAGCAGCTTGCCCTGTACAAACCTCACTAGACATCGAGGATCCAGTTTGCATAGTCATGGCCCATGGATTTCTTTAAAGGAGGTTTTTTTAGGGGCCAAATGTTCATCATTTCCTCCATTAAGTACCTCATCACCCAGTACCAGGCAACAGCTATGGTGGTATTTCTGATAGCCCCGTTCCTCCCTGGTGGCACAAGAAGAGAGGAACTGGGATGAACTAACAGCTTATGATGGGACTTTGTAAGATGGGCTTCACTGGTAGCCTGGGAAATTAAATCATTCATGATACAGAAAAAACTATGAACAGGCATTTTTTTCCTCTGCCACAAAACTGAGACTTAGATGAAAGTCACACATTTTTAATGGAAATTGTATTTTCATTGAAAAATTGGCATTTTTTTATTCTGAACTTGTTCCTGTTTCAGTGGTTTTCCTCCCCATGTTTTCTGGCTTTCTATTTTTATTCAGGAAATTGCATTTGTTTTGTGTGTGTGTGTGGACATGCATGTGTATGTGTGAAAAATAGATGTTTTCTAAGGAGGATTGTTCATCCCTGTCAAGCTCCTTTGCAATCCTAGAATTTCAGCATAAATATGTTTTTCCTTAATTCTAAATTGGGTTGCCCTCAAATTAGTAGGGACCAAGGGTAACTTTGGGACTAAACCGAATGACGTATCTGGAAATGGAGAATGTATGAGTTATGTCAGCGGACAGATTCCCTGAGAAGAGCTTAAACCAAGCACATAAAAACCATCTTCAGCGTCTTACTGTCTCTGACGAGCTAATGATTCAGACCACTCGAGCAGTATCTCAAGTATGCAAACCCTCAGAGATTAGAACTGGCTCCAAGAGCAGCACTGTGCTGCAGAGTTTAGAAAAAAAATCCAGGTTTGATTAGCTCACCTCTGCCAACCCAGAAGAAATTGTCACATGGGGGATAGAGACGGCCCTATCTGGGTGTCCTACTCAACCCAAATTCACCAGTGACCACACAAAACCAAATGCTGCTGTCAGATGCAGCCAAGCCACAGATCTGCCAATAGATTCACCCAGTCAATCCTCCTTTCCTTTCTCTCCAGTCCTTCACCATGCAAGCAGGAACCTACCAGGGAGATGCCCACTTGACCTGCAACACAGGACACTGCCAAAGCCACATGGCATTTGTCACTTCTGATAAATTAGTGAAGCTTTACCACAGGTCATATTTTGTTTCTCAGGCTTCACAACCTTGTGTCCTACAGCCCTGCTCTGGACTCAGGTCCCAACCAGTGTCTGATGGTCACCGATAACTTTCAGATTCTCCTTTCAGCCCACATTTGGCTGGTGCTCACATTCACTTTTTTTTGTTTTAGCTTTCAAGTTGTGGTTTTCAAGTCATGGACTTAACTGGTTTTGGACAAATGAAACCCCAAGAAGAAGAACCATCCCAACATAGATAGAGTTTATAAGGTTCACCAGTACTGCCCAGTTACATCTGTGAGGCGCTTCACAAATGCCTATTTGCAGGAAATCCATGCAGTTAGTAAGTGTTTACATAGATATTAGCGAGACCTGGAAAAAACAGAATTCCGGTGACATGTACAGCGAAGAGTGTAATGGATTGAGCAGTACTGCGGAGCAGAATTCAACCCACGGCACAAAATACTTGCGAGAAAGCATCGCACGTAGCCCCATCCTTCTCTGCGTGATGGGTAGGAATTCTTGAAGAGAAGATTTCAGTAATCGTTATGTTCAGTTTAAATGCCAAGGCCTAAATACAAGTTTGTTGAGCATCTTCTATTGTGAAAACCTGTTTCTAGGTGCTAATGACTTGAAAAATTGAATTAATTGGGCTGAACCCTTCCATGTTAGATGTATCTCTCACGGCTCATTTTTTTCTCCTTTTTAATTTTTAATTTTCAGGGAAAAACAAAAGGTTTTATTCTTTTCCAAGTAAGAAATAGCAAGGAAAGGATCTGCCTGTACTTTAATAACTTTACTCATGTGTTTTGAAGCAGGGTTTTGAGCTCTGGTAGGGCACTCATGGCGGGAAGGTGTCTCATATACTGCCATTTTTTAGCCTTGTCCCAAACTGCAAAAAGTTATAGAATCATCAAATCATAGAATGGCTTGGGTTGGAAGGGACCTTAAAGACCGTGTAGTTCCAACCCCCCCCTGCCATGGGCAGGAACACCTCCCATTAGATCAGGTTGGTCAAGGCCCCATCCAACGTGGCCTTGAATACCCCAAGGGATGGAGCATCCACAACCCCCCTGGGCAACCTGGGCCAGTGTCCCACCACCCTCTGAGTGAAGAACTTCTTCCTAATTTCTGATCTAAATCTACCTTCTTCAAGTTTGAACCCATTACCCCTCATCCTATCATTATAAGCCCTTAACATCCAAAACTTGCAGTTCAGACTTGATCAATAAAATTCCTTAAAATGTATCAGCTAGATCTAGATTCCCTAAGGCTGGAACCTGTCCTAAGGATGCTCTGTCTCCCTCAAGTTCCTACATGCTGGCAAGACTGTCACATGCAGCATCATTCACATGGCCTGCAGACCCTGAGAAGGACACTGGCTCCCACATCCGTCACAGGCACCAGATCTGCAAGCAGAAGGCCTGTCCCTCCTGAGCTTTCCGTGTCCAGCAATTGCCTTTCTTGCAACTAACATGCAAAGATTGAAAAGCTGAAGTTAAGCACAAAGGAAGAGAGAAAAGATACCAAGGGGGGTCAGACACAAATGAAAAGGAGAGAATCAAGTGTATGAGGAAAAGGAAATGAAGGGGTGGAAAGGGAGGGCTGGGAGCAGAAGGTGGATGTTCATGGCACAAGAGACAGGGTAGGAAAAATAAAGCTCAGGCAGAGAGAGGCAAGACGGAAATTTAAGATGGGAAGATAAGAAGGCTAAAACTCATTGGGATGATGGAACATTCCCATCCATTGCGGAATGGGGTTATGAGAAGTACCTGGGAACCATAACAAAGAAGGACAGCGCCAGCAGTAGAAGGAGGACTGGGAAAGAGCAATTTAAGCAAAGTTGAAGGTGTAAAGAGAGGAGCGGTGGGGACAGCAACTGGAGATGTACCAAGATGAAAACAAAGACTGACCTAAAGAGGTAAAGGTTCAGATCTCCGGAGAGCAAAGTGGAAGTCCAGAACTGAATCTCGTATTGCCAAATTTTAATATAGCTGGTGGCAGAACCTAAGAACTGTGTGGATCTATCTGCTTGTAGTGCCAGGTCCCTACAGATGAACAGTGCATTGTGGGACTGAGTACTCTAAGCCTAATTCCTAGATGTGCTGTGAATCTAAAGGTCCCATAACTGCTGATTGCCATAGCAAGACCAGTAACACCCTACAGGAAGGAAGATACATTCAGTTTGTTTATTGTCTTCAAATTGCCCTATGAATCCAAACCAAAGAACCTCAGTAGAGTTACAAGCAAGTTGTCAGGTCAAGAGGCCAAAATGAGGCCTCTGCAAAACTCAGTTGCTCCTCTTCTGCAGCAGAAGAGGAGCAACCATCAGAAGATGAACTTCCCTTGCAAATATCACACAAATTTTGAGAAGGATCCTCCATCTTATTCAGTGAAGAGTGGTACATGCATAGACTCAAAGCAGATCTGAAGTTCCAGGAGCAGAGCTACAAAAACATTCTGCTCCCATACCTACAGCTGAAGGAAACAAGGACGCAGCTCTGAACAGTAGAAGTGCTGTAAAATGCTACAAGCAGAATTTTGTGCATGATCGGGAATATTTGAGAGGGTAAAGAAAGGAGCTGGTGTAGGGAATGTCGCTGATATAAGAGACATGATAATATTAAGAATGCAAGTCTGTAATTTGGCATTAGTAAATCGGCTTTAATCCGAGCGTAGCTATGTGGTTGTAATAGCACCTCTTCTGCTACAAATGGTGTGGAAGGAAGGAAAAATATTATGAGAGAATTAATATACCCTGATCATTGTAGAAAAGACCATGAGGAAGCTGATATTCCCGTGTTCCATGCAGACCTTGGAAGGCCTTGCAGAAAGCCTGGTCTGGCACCGCAAGTACCTGGAGATCTTAATGCCATAGTGAGCAGGTACCCAGTCCGAACCAGCACCTGCCTCGTGACCAGGAGGAGCCCAGAGCTGTGTGTGCAACCATGTAAAACCTCAACCAGAACATGTACATACCAATGAGCCCAACTTAGAGTTATCTCAGTTCTGTCACCCTCACTTGGAATTATGACCTTGATGTTCTTTCAGTGCAGTGATTTGGGGGTGAAAAAAACTGCACTCTCCAGCCACTGCGCACCTTGGCCTGGTTGCACCACAGAGGCTGCATGTGTCCGATGTGAGCTGCTTTTAAAAGCCGAGAATCATCGACCCATTTAGGTTGGAAAAGACCTTTAAGATCATCGAGTCCAACTGTTAACCCAGATTTCAATTTGGCAATTCTTTTCTTTTTGAGAAGACTTAGTAGTAATTATGAGTTTCCGTGCTGGTGGAAAGGACAGAAAACCAAAAAAATCAATAACACTTAGACTGCTGCTCCTTCACTGCTTCCCTCCTTACTTAAACGGTCAGTGAAGATGGCAGCTGGCATCCAATGGGACACCGAATTACACAGCCCAGTTTCAGCATCTTCTCCAGGTAGAAGGCAAAGCACGTGTCTGGGTCTCCTTACCCTGACCCAGCAACGCCCTCCAAGCATCTGGGCTTTCAGACTACTCTGGCTGTCATCTTATTGCTTATTTCAAATGGCGGTATTAGCAGATCTAACATTCATTTAGACATCACATGCAATTAAAGTCACATTTTGACAGCTCCTGAGTAACTAAAAAGCACCCAGTGAAAATTTCAATAGTACTTGGAAAATGCAGCCATATGCTCTTTGCACTTTCAGCTACCTCATGTCTTCAAGATTTGAGTGCTTTATACCAACTGTATTTCTCGTCTCTAAACCCAGGTGCTTGACATTTCTGAAGCAGAGATAAGGGAGAAGACTCTCCCACCCCACCTTGTGAGGCCATGACCAACTCCAGAACATGCTGATTACTTTAACAGTGCTGTGATTGTCATTTTGGTGTCCTCAAAGTTGTGTTGCATCTGTCAATCCAAAATAAGGGCCACCAATGCAGCGTGTGCCATTAGCGGGTTTCATGCAGGGTGTGCTGAAGAGGTAGATACGTGGACTTTCACACCTACATCTTCCAAAGCTGTCTCAGGCAACCTGAACTGCTGAGCACTGCTGCTGGACTCGTGGCTCAGACACCAGAGCATACACACAGAATCACAGGGTGGTAGGGGCAGGAAGGGACCTCTGAAGATCATCTAGTCCAACCTCCCTACTAGAGCAGGATCCTAGAGTAGATCACACAGGAACACGTCCAGAGGGGTCCAGATTCCACAACCTCTCTGGGCAGCCTCTTCCAGTGCTCTGCCACCCTCACAGGAAAGGTGTTTGCTTACATCTAGGTTAAACTTTCTGTTTACCAGTTTGTGGCCATTGTCCCTTGTCCTGTCATTGGACACCACCGGGAAGAGTTTGGCCCCATCCTCCTGACACCCCCTGACAGGCACCTGGGTGTGGGTAAGGGTTTTCTTTTGTTCTTCCATTTTCTGATACAGGGTGCGTGGGACCAGGTTCTCTTGCCTTGTGGCACTGCTCACAGAAGGGAGCAGAAGACCTTTGGATGCCCATCTCACCCAAAGGACACTGCTCTGTGAACAGCTGCCCATCCTCCTCCACAGCATTGCCCAGCCATGAGGTCCTGCCTGCACGCCCAGCCCCATGCATCCACCGAGCTTGCTCCCAGGTTTCACTCTGTCAGGTAACTCATGTTCTGCTGTAAGCCTAATGCAGAGTATTACAACTCATGCAGGGATCAGGTTTGATTTTCACCCGTGCAGCTTTGGAGGCAGTCACGTAGCTAAGTGACATTGAGCTGAGAATCCATAAAGTGGAACGTCTTTGTTATCCATCTCGCGGAAGCGTTAATGTCATCTTTAGCTCTCGTTCATGCCAATTAGCCAAAGCCCGTGGAGAAGGACTAGATATATAATTCCAGCTGGAGCTGGTGCGTCATGTGTGGTCGCTGCTACAGGTCCTCAGCACAGACTCATCACTCATCCGGCTAGTCACAGAGGTGCTCTGGCAACCCCATCCGGACGATGCTTATTTAGTCCCTTTGGGCTGAGGAAATTGGTAATAAATCAACCCCATAATGAGGTGAAGCTGCTGTTGGAACATGCTATAACTACACAGCCACTCCAACAGGCTTTATTAGCTGCTCGATCTCTGGTAATTTTGTTGGGAGTCTTTCTAACTGGTTTACTTAGTGGATGACCTCACATGATTTATATATAGAATCACAGAATCATAGAATGTATTGGGTTGGAAGGGACCTCTAAAGGCCACCTAGTCCAACCCCCCTGCAGTCAGCAGGGACATCTCTAACTAGGTCAGGTTGCTCAGAGCCCCATCAAGCCTGGCCTTGAATGTCTCCAGGGATGGGGCCTCCACCACCTCTCTGGGCAACCTGGGCCAGTGATCAACTGCCCTTGTATTAAAGAACTTTTTCCTCATGTCTAACCCAAATCTACCCTTTTCTAGTTTAAAACCATTACCCCTTGTCCTGTCACTACAAACCCTTGTGAACAGATCTCCCCCTGCCTTCTTACAGGCCCCTTTCAGGTATTGGAAGGTCGCTGTAAGGCCCCCCAGGAGCCTTCTCTTCTCCAGGCTGAACAGCCCAACTCCCTCAGCCTGATTTCACAGGAGAGGCGCTCCAGCCCTTGGATCATTTTTGTGGCTCTCCTCTGGACATGCTCCAACAGATTCACATCCTTCTTGTGCTGGGGACTCCAGAGCTGGACACAGTGTTCCAGGTAAGGTCTCACCTGGGCAGAGGGGCAGAATCACCTCTCTCGATCTGCTGGCCATGGTTCTTTTGATGCAGCCCAGGATCAAAATATTACACAAGATTTGTTAATCTGATACAACAGAATCACAGAATCACAGAAGGATAGAGGTTGGAAGGGACCTCTGAATATCACCTCATCCAACCCCCCCTGCCAGAGCATGTTCACCCAGAGCAGGGAGCACAAGACACTGCCCAGGTGGGTTTTGAACATCTCCAGAGATGGAGACTCCACCACCACTCTGGGCAGCCTGCTCCAGTGCTCTGTCACCCTCAAAGTAAAGAAGTTTCTTCTCCTGTTCAGATGGAACTTCCTATGCTCAGGTCTGTGCCCATTACCTCTTATTCTGTCACTGGGTACCACCAAAAAGAGCCTGGCCCCATCCTCCCAACACCCACCCCTTAAGTATTTAGAAGCATTGATCAGATGCCCCCTCAGTCTTCTCTTCTCTAGGCTAAAAAGCCCCAAGTCCCTCAGTCTTTCTTCATAAGGGAGATGTTCTAGTCCCCTAATCATCTTTGCAGCCCTTTGCTGTACCCTCTCCAGCAGTTCCCTGTCCTTCTTGAATGAAGATGTTGATATTAGTACTGGGATAACAGTCCATGGTGGCACCCAGGATGGATCACCTTTGTTCTCCTGCAATAAGTGATACTTCAGAAAAGGGATTTTGCACTCACACAATATTTATTCTTGAAAGTAAATCCCAGCTACAACCCCGGCACTACACGGTTCCTTTCCCCTCCAGTAAAAGAGGGCAGCCCCAGTAACACAGCTGGCACCGGCTCAGCTTCCAGGTTTCTCATTCCAGTGGCGCCTGGGGGATTTAAACACGCTGCCTGCCAGGGATACCACCCGGATCCAGCTAACAAATCTTCCTAAATGCTCCCACTCTGCCTTCGCCTACAGCGTGCACCAGCAACCCTTTATTTTCCTGGTTTTCCACCCAAATTTTTCTTTCCTAATTTAATGTATCTCCCAGTCACATTTGCCTGCATCATCCTATATGTTATGTAAACATGACATTTATTGTTAAACAAGCCCTACTCACATACGCAGTCAGCACTCCACCATACTAATGAGGGGCCAACTACAATTTGTAAGCTGCTGCTGTTCTTTCAGCTCTGTAATTATGTCAGTGCTGTTCAACCTCCTTCTGCCCCGTGAGCCATAGGGCCTGTTCTGTGGTCACTGAAGAGCCGGATGCCTTCTCCACAAAATGGGAGTAGCTCTGAACAGGGATCAAGCAGATGGAGGACAGATGGTCTGAGCCCTATTGACATTTCCTTTGCCCTTCAATGGCACCAATTACTTCTCCAGGCATTCTGGAGGTTGTGTTCTTCCCATAAGCTTTTCAGAGTGCAACTTGAGCTCTTGAGATCTCCTGCAAAAACATTTAAGATGAAGAGGAGTGTCACTGCTGAGCAGTGGTTTTCTACCACCCTCTTTGGGCAAGACATGTGGGATGTTTTCTCATGTGGCCCTTTCCTGGTCTCCATCTCTCCAATACTGCTACTGAGAACATCCTAGACTGTCTTACTTGGGATCAGATGAGGGCTTTGTAGACTTGTCCTGAGTGCAATTTCCACTTACTTTCCCCCTGATGCACAGGAGGGAGCATGGCTTTGTTGGTGGCATCATTCAGGACAAGAGGTAATGGCTTCAAGTTGTGCCAGCAGAGGTTTAGACTGGGTATTAGGAAGAAGTTCTTTACTGAAAGAGTGGTCAGGCATTGGAACAGGCTGCCCAGGACAGTGGTGGAGTCATCATCTCTGGAGGTGTTCAAAAAATGAGTAGATGTGGTGCTTCAGGACATGGTCTAGGGGTCAAGGAGATGAAGGTTGGACTTGACGATCCTAGAGGTCTTTTCCAACCTAAATGATTCTATCTGCAGAAGTCCAGCTGACAGAGAACACCTACTGCCATCCATTTTTCCATCTCCTTCCCACATGACAAGGTAGTTCTCTGCCTGTGCTTGGAGACCACAAAAACCAGCAGTTTCCTGACCTCTGTGTGAGCTCTTGGGAACCACTGCACTTACTAAGTAGAAGACACTTAGCAAAGTGTCAAAGTTGCAGCCTTCTCTGTAACAGCACTGCTAAGTCCACATTTGACTCCAGTGTCACCAGTGGCAGCCGGTTGCCCAGTTCATGCCTCAGTAGGGAGCATGAAGGAAGAGACGCTTCAGCAGCTTTAGCATCCGAATCCAATGTTTGAGGCACACTCTGAGTCCAGTGTTTAAGGCACTCTCTGAGTCCTACAGTTGAGGACAATTGCTCCAAGGCCAAGCTCTGCCCACAGCAGTACCTCTGGCAGGACCTGCCCTCTCCTTCCCTGGCAGAGGACCTTACTCAGCCACTAGAGAAATCTCAATAAGGAAGGATTTGACAGAACCCTTGAAAGTGCGATGAGGAAGTAGACTTGTTGAGTCTTTACCCCAGGCATGAGGCCAAAGTCCACTTTTTGCACCAGCTTTTGCTGTGGTTGTCATTAACACATGGCCTGCTCTCCATGGGATGGTGAATCCAGAGTGAGAAGAGACGGGAGCAAATTCTGGCCTTTTTAAGCACTTTTTTACAGCTCCTTCTGTTAGCTGAAGTGCTGCAGCGTGTCATTATCTGTTGATTGCAGTCTTTTGCCCAGTTTCTGCTCTTGCCCAGTCAGCACTCGTCTCCAAGACAATTTGAATTAATTGTCTGAAGGATCTCACAAGACTGGAATATTCGGAAACATTCCAATGAAATCAAGACAGAGTGGGTCTGATTCTGATCCCACATGGTTTGACGTGGGCAGAGCCGCAAAGGACTGATGGGTTTTTATGGTTGCTCTTCACCCCAAGGGAGGGACAAGCCTCCATCTACACCTCTTCCTGCACAGGTTTAGCATTTTATCAGCAGAACATGTAACTGATGGGTGCATTTATCAACGCTCATCAATATCTAAAGGGCAGGGATCAAGAGGATGGGGCCAGACTCCTTGCAGTGGTGCCCAGTGACAGGACAAGGGGCAACAGGCACAAACTCGAACCCAGGAGGTTCCACCTGAACAGGAGGAGAAACTTCTTTGGTGTGAGGGTGTCCGAGCCTGGCCCAGGCTGCCCAGAGAGGTTGTGGAGTCTCCTTCCCTGGAGAGATTCCAAACGCACCTGGACGTGATCCTGGGCCCCCTGCTCTGGGTGACCTGCTGGAGCAGGGGGGTTGGACCGGATGATCTCCAGATGTGCTTCCTACCCCATACCATTCTGTGATTCTGTAACTTGATTTTTGAAGATCTTTCTCTGTCCTCTAAGGATATTCTGTATTTTCTTTATAAACCTAAGATTTCCACCATTTATACTGTAAATTGTAGTCCATGCCTGCTCCTGTTTATACTTCCTGCTTGTAATAACAAAGCAAGTTTTGAGGATTAAATCAGACTTACTAGATGACCACTGCCAGGACAACTGTTCCTCCCTTTCTCAAATACTGGTACTACATGTGACTGCTTCCTGCACCTTGCTGTTCCCCGTGGCTTTTCAGTAGAGTTGGCGGAGGTGTGGAACACTTACTAGCTAATTCTGTTGACACATTAAGTGGATGTTATCCAGATCTACTGACTAAATGCAAGTATGAATATTAATTGTTTGTCTCCCCAAGGAACAGAGTCTTGTCAAACCAAATGCCACTTTCTCAACTAACGTCTCGCCACCTGCCCAAAAAAGATGAGTCTCCTTATCTTTTTGATAACAATGATAGTAGCAATGCTGATGATAATAATAATAACAACAACAGCAGCAGCAATAACAACAAATAATATCTTTCGTTGAATATAGTCTTAGTGCTCACAAGTAAAAACGGATGCAACGTGCTGGAACTCTTGATTTGGGAAAACTAATGATGGGATCAAAGGTAAGGACATTGAATACCCATCGCACGGGTACCTTGATACGTCAACTGGTGTTTGTCTCTTCTCCACAATGCCTGCGTTGTTTGGATTTACCCAATGGTGCACACAAAAGTCAAGCAGGTTCCCAGTCCCAGCCCCACCACTGAGCTGTACAACTGCGTGTAAATATCCTCGCTTCTACGTGTCTGTCTCCTGACCTGTGTAGGTGGCAACCAAACTCACTTTTGCACAGCTATAGGAAACTTCCAGACACCGAAGTGCAGGGAATTTAGATGCCAGCACCGCATATTAATTGTCAGTAGTATCAGCTTGCTTTCTCCTCCTTTCTTCCTCCCACCTCTCAGTTCAGCAGCATCACACTGTCCTCAAAACTCATACACTAGAGAAGAAATTTTTTAAAAAGCTGATTTTTCCACTCATTGTCAGCATAGATCAGAGGCTACAGCAACATCTTTAGCATGGGCAGATAATAAATGAAGTCTGAAAGTTCAAGTAATTCATATTCGTCATTTAAAAATGTACCAGACTAAGTCTCAAGTTTGAAGGAAAAGATTGAAGCAAAAATCCAAGGTACGAAAGCAGAGCAAATCTTTAGTAATAGCCAGGTTCGAGCTTTTGTTTTTAATTACAATCAATTTCCTTGACTATTACTGCTTTTTATTGCACAGCGGGTTGAATTTTTTCTTTTTTTAAGCAGTAAAATAAAACTTCTCTAAATGTTCTCCTGCCTATAGCTCCCATTTCAGCCCACTGTGTGCACAGAGCAGTGGAGTCTCTTTGCATTTGATTTAAAATCCTTACGCCGAGCCACTCTTCAGGGATCGCACCATTGTTTTCCAGATGCTCCGAGACGCCAGCCTGGATGGAGCTTCCTCTGCTGCTCCCGCTCGAGCCGCTCTCCTGGACAGCAGGTTAAAACGAAGCAATGGAGCAGGGCGATATTTTCGCAGCCGTTCGTAAGCGGCTGTAGTTCTGTTTCCGCTGTGGGGGCTATTGAAGCCCTTCGGGGTAGCACGTAATGAAATGCAGACTCGCTGCCCTCGCTGTGTGAGGAAACGAACACATTCCGATTCCCTTTTTACCTTCCTAGATAATCAGTCTTTTGTTTTAACTAATCTTTCACTTTCAGGGGTGATTAGATGCTTTAGCTGGATGAATCCTATTATTTAAAGCCTTTCCTGCCTGCTTCTCAACGTGTGTTCTGACTCATGTACCTGTCTTCTTGCAGAGATTATTTAGAGAAGGTATTTTTCCCCCTTTTAAAAATAGCAGCAAGTAGGTTTTTGGCCTAAGCCTTACCTGGGTGCATGGGCCAGCCACTGGTGCCCAGCTCAGCGAGAAGAACGGATGCTGAAACGTCCTGGCTAATGCTGGCTGACATTTGACTACTGCATAGGAGGCTCCAATGGAAATACGGATCCTAACCATGATATTTCCAGGCCTTTAAGTGCTAGAAGATGTATTCTGAACCAAAAAGGTCCGGCCACAATGTAGCAGCGCGTTCCCACACATCCTCAAGCTTGAGCTCCCAAGAGGCAGCAGGAGGTGAGCGTAGGACCGAAGGCCGGTGGGAAGGAAGCAGCTCTGGAGCTGGGTGGTGGCTGGTGAGGGATGGTGGAGAATGAAGTGCGGTGGTGGGGCCACCCCAACCTGATCGCAGCTGGGCCACACGCGGCAGGACCACGCTGCGCTGGCCAGAGTGGAGAAGAGAATGAAACTCTGGGGAAATACGTGCTGGGACCCAACTGATCAGATCACGGCAAGGGAGGCGGCTGCAGTCACAGCAAAGCCGGGAGCAGCATGCTGTGTTCTTTAATATAAATACCACCAACATATGTGCATAGGATGAGTTTTCATTGAGTTCCCCATGTACCATACATCCACGTACTCAGTGTGAAGCCATTACCCCTGCCTCATTCTCCCAGTCCAGCCTACGCTCCTATTTCACATGGTGCTTCCTGGCCAAGATCATTTTTTAATTCCTTATTCTCCCAGCAAGCTAAAGAACTCCTTTAGTGATCCAGTATCTTCTTGACACATGTTTCTCGAATCCAGAACATCTGAGATTCAGCTGCATAAAACAGCCATGTGAATCTGGTGTGAGCATCCAAAACATCTATTAAAGAAGAAGCCAGATACAAAGAGAAGGGGAGAAGGAACGGGAGCTCGTCATTTGTGCTCCCCTGATGGAGGGGATTTACCTGCCTTTCTATTAAATAAAAGACATTAATTGATTCACGTCTTTTACGGCTGCACACAGAACTATTTCTGGCTGGAAGGAGGCACTCTTAAATGGAATGAGTCAGCGCAGACCTGTTATGTCACCCTGGGACCCTGAAAGATTTGTTAATAGCTCTGATGAAATCAAGTTGCTTCACAGGGCTATTTTCTCCTCAGACATCAAAAGCAAAGAGAAAGTATAGTAATTCTGAAGGCTGAAAATGATTTTGTACATGGTCCTTTGCATTTGACAAATAGCAACAGGATAATCAAAGAGCTTTGCTCTCCATGAGACACTTGCATAGAAATCTCAGCAGGATTTATCGGTCCAGCTAAACATAATCTCCAGAGACATGGCTCTTAGCTAAGGGGAGTCCTACCAGGTCATAGCTCCTCAAATCACTTCCTACGATTTCTGCCAGATTAACTTCACAAATCAAAAGATTGTACTGAGAGAGTTTTGCAGGAAGGGAATTTTTGCCTCTTAAAATTTGTAGAAAAATATATTCTTTTACCAAATCCTTTTTCCCCCACAAAGGCACCTCGTCCCTAGCCAGGAATGATAATTCCACTTTTATTATAAAGTGAAATTGCACTGGAAACAAAATTTTAAATTAGTTTCTCTTCGGTGGAGATTGGAGTTGCAGCTCAGGTGTTTGACCTTCCCTTCCTGGTGCCTGGCCAGATGACCCCTCAAGGAGACAAAGGCTGCTGTGACACACCTTGGTGGCTCTGCCCAAGGAAAGGTGAGGATAACTCATGAGATGGAGGCCAGCCAAGGAGCCGAGAGAAGATGGTGGTCCAAAGTGACAAGGGACACCTAAGGAACCCCACCTTCAGCTCTCTGACAGCATTTTCACATTCAGTTGGAAAAGGGAACTGGGTAGTTTTAAACTGAGAAATATCTATGCTTTGTTTTTCACCAGAAGACCAAAAATATCCATGGAAAATGTTGACAAATTGAAAGCATTTGTCATTTCTGCTTCTGTTTCCCTGGTGACAAAAAAAAAAAAAAAGAAAATTATTTCCAACTAAGACAAAGCCTACAGCTCATAGACTTGTCCAGCTTGTCCTGATACTTGCTCTTGTTCTCATCCTCGGGGTTCAAAGCAGCACAATGGTGGCAGAAGCCTCTAAAATGGGCCTTCCCTTCATCTACAACGCTGGAGCCTGTTTGCCCTTTTCACTACCTGGCTGTTCACGATGCAATAAATGTCTGTACTGACCTCATCCTACTTAGCAAGTGAGAGTTATGCTTTGTTAGCACATCAGCCTCTGCCAGGGAAAAGCCATCCTTCTCTGTGGTGACAATGAGACACATTTTCCGTTGTTTTCTCCCATCTTTTTGGTGTTGACGCCTCGAACATTTGCAGCTCCTGGACATCAGAGGAGCCCATCAAAGGGCTCAGCTTTGTGTTACAGATATGCAAAGCCTGGGTTTCTTCTGAACGTTCCTTGCACTGGGTGGCCAGACTGCTTTAGCAGCGCATGGTTGTAGATCTTCGTGCAGCCCTGGCACGGTATCAGTGCCTGGCTTAAGGTGTGTGTTGGGGGGGGTAGAAGTACAGGCGTGTTAAAATCCTTACAGTTGAGACCAATCTGCCTCCAGCCACATTCACACTGTCATTTTTCTAAAGGAAAACACATGCTAGAGAATAAAGAAGCTAACTGGGCCCCCAGGAAGCCTCTGCTGCCATGGAGCCTGCTGGGAGTATGGCTTTAGGAAGCCTGTTTGTAGGACAAACTGCTGGGCTACAGGGACATAGTCCTGTAGCAGAAAGAGAGTGAGGGTGTATCTGGACAAAGATGCCCCTTGGTGAGTGTCTCATGTTGACATCTGCAGGCAGAGACATCGCAGCCTCTGAGTGCTCTGGCATCAGCAGCCTCCAAAGCCCCTTTCCCTGGGTGGCTGTAGCCTCCTGGCTTCCCAGCACAGGTTCTCCACGGATTCATCCAGTGATTTTGCTGTCTTTTTCTGCCTTATCAGTGAAGACTTACATTAAAAACCCAAGAATCCTTAAAGACAAGAAATTACTGTGGCAGAGCAAGGATCGATACAAGCAAGATATACGAGATATAAGATATATCGTGCGAGCTGGACGTGGCAGACATCATAACACAAATCTCAAAATGAGATGCCAGCCACAAATCCGGGGTAGTCTTTCTATCATGCCATGCTTTTTAACTGTGATGCACTGTGCTGTGGCTCTACAGAGTGGCCTTCAAGTCATGCTGGAGTTTCCTGCTCGTTGGAGGAGCAATGCTGCTGAAAGAGTCCCATCACTCCTGCCCTGCCCTTGGCAGCTCGCTCCCTGCCATGCCTGTCCCCAGGCCAGCCCAGCACCGCTGAGGACACACAAGGAATGGATTTGGGTTAGAGGAGCCTGGGATTGGTTTCCTCCAACTTGAATTCTGCGATCTGCCCCGTTGTGTGGTCACACCAGTGCTCGTGCGGGTGCAAAGGAAGATGTGTTGAGAGGAAGGGATCGAAGAGCAGGGAAAAATGCCTCTCCCAGCCGTAGCTTTAGGGGATGTCATTTTAAACTACACCCAAGTCCCCTGGTTTTGGCTGTAAAGCTTATGCACGAATTCTAGTTGGGCATCTAAGCTCTCATGTTCACGGAGAACCTCACCTGTCCTACAATGAGCTGAACTGCTGCAAAGGTGCCCTCCTCTCACCCTTGATCCTGGAGAACCTACATGGCCAGCGTAGACTATAAGTCTCGTTTTCAGATGCTGTAAGTAAGATGAAATGAATCCCATCTACATGACCAACGCGTGAACCTCCAAAGCTGCTGTGAGCCTTGTAAGGGGTAGGGTCACCTGAGAAAGAAGGGTGGACTGCAGCGTAACATGGGGCAAGGAGCAGACCTAAGTATTATGAGCTGGAGGGCTGTCCCCTCCTGTCCACCAGACTGAATTTTCTCCCCTCTCTGGAGAGGTCTGGAGGCTTGATGTTTGCAGCATGAGTCCTGTCTTTGTAAGAAAACCAGCAGGCACACAGGAGAGGAATGTAACAGCCCGGTCTGCTTTATTTCTGATGCACTCAGTTCCTGCAGAACAAGGCTGTGAATAGACACAGCTCTCGGGGAAGTCTGAGCAGCTGGAAGCCAATGTACTCCGAGATACAGCAGCTCTTTCTTGAGGGATATTATTTGTCCTTTCAGAACAGAACGATACAGACTCAAGTAATCCACCCTTCTCCAGGAAATTGTCCTTTATTCTGCTCCCCGTCAGGCACTCTGGGTTGCTGGCACAGGGTTGTTACAGAAACATTGTCCCTGTTGGACTCCACACCTCCTCACCGTGCTCCCAAGCAACAAAAAGGGAACCATCCTCCAAGCCTTGTACCATGAATGCTGGGACAGGGTGTTCCTCTGGGAACTGATCGAGCTCCATGACACAGAGCAGGTGTGCTTGTCCCAGTGCACACCAATACACTAACTGGGTGACCACTGGAGAACTTTGGAGCTCTGGCCTTTAAACCTTCGCACTACATCTATCCATGACCAATCTTCACCCTTTTGCCTGTTGTCTTTTAGGTCACACATGATTTTCCCTCCCAGCTATTAAGCCACCACTGTGGTGCAGGATGATCCCATGTCTCCCAGTCTTCCTTTTCTGGGCTCAACAAGCTGCACTCTAGACTCATCTTGCCTAGCAGGACAACTCCTCCCCAGAAAACCTTCTTTGCAGCACAGTTTTCTTCCTTGAAGAGAGCAGACAAAGAGAAGCTGCACAGTGTCTCCTGCACCTCCTGTGGGTGATTTCTGATCTAGAGAGGACTAGATAATAGCTCGAGGGCATCATTTTTTGTGCCTTCTTTCTGTTCCCCAGTGGATGGCCCACATTCCATGGCCTGAGGGCTGGAAGCTTCAGTCCCAGGGTATCTGATCAATGCAAGGTCTATGCATTTAGCAGAAGGTGGGGATCCTCAAATTAGATGTGTTAGAGATCTCCTTTTTAAGTCAATCACCTTGGTAGCCAGTGGATACATTAGGCATGGTTAAGATGAAACTCCTCTGGCCTGCTCTAGATGTGTGGTTTGGGATGTGCTCCACAGTAGGGCCTCTTTCTCCCTAGGTGGTACCAATGGAGACTGAGCAGCAAAGGAAGCTGGAGGTGCCACACTGACTCTGTTTTGTCTTTGCTGCCTGTTTCAGAAAGAAAAGAGGAATATCTGTTGTAACTCAACATGCCTGGGAAATCTGTAGGAGCAAACAAGTAACCACAAATGTGGGCTTCTCTCCTGGGCAGCAATGCAACCTGGCAGGTAGTCCTATTCCCACTCCAGCTGATGGACCATCTCAGCTTCACCAGTACTCTTTCTAGATCCCAGAAATCTGGAACAGAAGGCTTTCTGGATGAGACTGTCCTAAAGCCTGAACAACAGGGCAGCATCCTCCTGAAGAAAAGATGTTTACTGCTTTCTGCATGAGCAAGAATTCAAGAGAGAACCCAGACACCATCAAGTCATGAGGACACCCAGAGCCTGTTGTTTTGGTACAAGGACAGACTGAAGAGGTCCCATTTCTGACTGTCTCATCCATGCTGCCTGGGTCATCCACAGATCTGAACCCCCTTTCTGGTGTGCTCTGAAAATCATCTCAGCTGTGTACAGTGGTCACAACTAATGCCACAGTCCAAGGTAGATAGAGTCACTCTAACTCCTTCTCCCACTCAGGCTCCAGCTTATTTCCATCAAAGTACCCTTCTGATCTATGTGTCACGTTTGATCCATGTTCCACTCTTGTTCCTGTCTCTCCTTCCTCAACTTCAAAATTAAGACAGTCATCCCAATTTATTCAATGTCTTTCTTAGGAAGTACCGGTGCAGGAAGAGGCTTTGAAAATGGTACAAATGCACTGTGGTACAATTGCCATCCCCAGCGCCGACTCTCCTGCAGTTCCGCCTGAATATTTCAAGGTACTTCCGTCTTATCTGCATATGAAAAAGAAGCCAGCAGCTCTGAAAGGCTTGCTTAGAAAACCCAACAGCAGCTCTCTATTTTGTTTTCACTCGCTCTGTACAAATCCTTATTCACATCTAAGGGGTGAGAGCTCTGCAAGGAGCATGATGGTGACAGCGAACAACAGCCTTGAGAAGAGGAGGAAGAGCTCTCTTCTGCGGCAGGTTGGAGGGAGGTGTGAGGGTGGCCATGGACGTGCTGTCCTGCCATGGCCCAGCTGGTTCTCTCTGCATCCCTCACGCCCTGCCAGGCTCTGTGTTGCTGCTGCTCGCACATGAAGAACTTCAAAGGAGTGCCAGCCACTTTAGGGATCTTGAGAAATTAGACCTGAAGCTCAAGGTCTTCCAGAAGGTCTGCTTTATAACTGAAGGAATAGCAGGGAAATAGGAAAGTAAGATCCTAACGCAGTGTGCTTGAACATGGAATTCTGTGAATGGACAACACAAAGTATTGCCGTACATCATCGGTCTGCACCACACGTGAGAGAGGCTGCAGAGAAGCACCAGAGGAAAAGCCATTGGAACATGGGGCATGATCATTTAGCACAACCTCTTCCTATCATTCACCAGAAGACAAGTCAGAACTGAAGAGCAGAGAATGGTTTGGGTTGGGAGAGACCTTAAAGACCATCTAGTTCCAACCCCCCTGCCATGGCAGGGACACCTCCCACTAGACCAGGTTGCTCAAAGCCCCGTCCAACCTGGCCTTGAACACCTCCAGTGATGGAGCATCCACAGCCCCCTGGGCTGTGTCTCACCACCCTCAGAGTGAAGAATTTCTTCCTTACATCTAATCTAAATCCCCCCTCTTCCAGTTTCAAGCTATTACCCCTTGTCCTGTCACTACAGGCCTTTGTAAAAAGTCCCTCCCCAGCTTCTTGTAGGCCCCTTCCAGATACTGGAAGGCTGCAGTGTGGTCTCCCTGGAGCCTTCTCTTCTCCAAGCTGAAAGATACTTGACACCAGGTGTTGCCCTGACAAGCCAGGGGAAGATGCTTCAGCATCAGTGAGATGTGGAGTCACTGGGCTATGTGTGTGGCAGACGTGGCAGAGTCTGTGTAAAATTTGACCACAAGACACAAAAGGCGGTTGGAAACCGCCAAGCTGCTGGCAGGACCGGTCTCACCTTCTGCTTTGCTTTTTTTTGTGTGGCACGGAAGGGTGGGTCACACATTTATCTTCTCCTGCTCATCTTCCCTCTGCACTGCTTAGAGTCATCTGCCTGCTGACTTGTGCCAGCCCTGTGCTTGCCCAGACGCAGCTGCAGCTAGTGAAGCCCACTCATGGTGCTTTGGAACCTGCAGGAAGCAAAACACCTCCCTGCCAAGCCACTGGGGCTACCAATGGGCCACCAAGAGCTTAGACTAGGATCAGCTCAACAACCAGGTAGGATCTGTCTTTTGCTTGAGCTCAGTTTTTGTGCAGCAGCTAGAAGCACTCAGGAGGCCAGAGCTCCTGCCTCATCTGGGGACCAGGACAGACTGGACACACCCAGGCTGGGTGAGCTTTGGACAGGACCCTGAGCTGCAAGCAGGTCGAGGAACCCTGAGAAGAAAGGTTAAGGTGTCACTAAGCACAGCAACAAAGCTCTATCCCCTCACCAGAGTCCATAGGCCACAAGGAAGGAACCCAACCTCTTCCCATGCAGGCGCTGATCAGTTCTCACTTGCCTATAGTTGCAATGTCCTGTTTTTCACTCAGGTCACACCAAACTGGAATGAACTGAGGGTATTTCTGGTACTCTGTGGGTACACAGGATTAGCTGTTTTACAAGATGAACCCTTGTCCTGGACACTTATGGGCCAGCATGACCTCACAGAGCCTTCCTCCAGTCCCAGCACTCTGAGGCGCTTAAGCCTAGACCTGGACATTCACACAATGACCCTCGCTCCTTTTAACGCTTCCAGTAACTCTGCCCGTCTCACTGACCGCAAACCTGTCACAAGCTGTGCTGTGTCCTGCACACTCTTGATCTCAAGAGCACCTCATGCCAGTGAGACCCACAGGCTCATACTCACACTGAGTCCAAAAGCATTTCGTGCCCTCTGTTCTGAATTCAACGTTTTTCATTCAGTGCCCGTCAGCCGCCGTCCATCGGCGCAGTACTCACCAAACTGCCTCCTCTGTCCCAAATTCACTTCCCAAACTTTCATCTGCAGCTCCCTCCAAGCACAGACTCTTTGCCAGGCCCTTTTAAGGCCTTTATTCATATTCTGTCTCCTAATACGAACCTCAGGCGATCCTCATCACCTATATTTGAACTGCCTCTATTTTTACTTTCCTGGCTTGAAAGGAATACGAGGACACGTCTTTTACAGACTGCGCACTCCTGGTATCTGAGCGTATCTTAAATTAATAACAGCAACATATACATTGGAATAAAACTCATGTTACATATTAAACAATTGAGGCAGGGCGATGACATAAAAAAGAGTAGATAAGAGCATAGTACCTTCATCAAACGTTGAAGGGCTGTGTCTCCCAAGAGCAATCTGTGAGCTGTGCGCGCAGATACGGCCCCACACAAAGAGCAGATCTGCTCGGAAATATGACTGTGTAGGATGAGGGTTTTTACTCAGCAGATCCACAGCTCGCTGCCTGCACTAACACTCCTCTCCCCCTAGCCGGGAAGGCAAGCCCCTGAGCTCAATCTGTCCCATGCCTTGATCACTGAACTTGAGCAAGAGCAGAAACGCCGTTTGACTCCTAGAGTCGGGGATCCATTTGCAGCCTGACCAGTAAACTCCTTTTTGCTCACTTTATAAGTACATTTCTTCCAGGAACATCAGCTACATTTAAAAAAAAAATAAAATTTAAAAAAGGCTCTAACATAGAACCCTAGAATGTATTGGGTTGGAAGGGACCTCTAAAGGTCACCTAGTCCAACCCCCCTGCACTCAGCAGGGACATCTTGAACTAGGTCAGGTTGCTCAGAGCCCCACCAAGCCTGGCCTTGAACATTTCCAGGAATGGGGCCTTCACCACCTCTCTGGGCAAAACATGCCTTTAATGCATTCCTCGTTCAGAGGGGGAAATGCGCACTGGGAAAGCAAACCCCCCATTTTCTCCAGGGGCAGGTGTGCGAGAGCAGCGTGGTGTGCTCTGCACCGCCATACATCCGTTTCTTTTCTGCAGCAGATCCAAGCCAGTGCCACTGAAATCAATGAAAAAATCCCAGTCATTGGCAGAAAGTGGGCTTGGAATCAGCTGGAACTAGGCTGTCGTCCAGGAACTGTACGTCAGCTATATGAATTACTGGCAAAACCCCAGTTTCTCAGTTCATTCATTTGATGCTAGGACTATCCAAGAGTCAGAAAAACTGTCATGAAGAGATCTGATCCTGCTTGAAGGCTTCCTGCTCCATGCATCTTCTTGCCATGGGCTTTGTCTTATCATTTGCCTCCAGCTGAAACGCTGCTCTCCGTTCTGCAGCCACTAATTTAGAAGGAGAGTCAGTGAAAAAGAGACGCTTCTTGCTTTTTACCTGTCAGACAAAAAAAATCACAGCTTCAAGCTAACCAGCAGTCTAAGGAACCACCACAGACCTGGGTCCTGGCAGCTTTACTCCATGAGAGCACCAGCAGCAGTCTCAAAGCACTGCATGGAACTGGTGCCCTCCTCCAGGATTGGAGAAATCCTCATGACTGCCTTTATAGAAGGAAATAAGGACACTCTGCTCTGAAAAGTGACCGTGGGCATCTGCTTTCAGCAGTGTGATGGCCACTGCGTGAGGGACTTCAGGACCCTGAGGAGTTTTGAAGCCACTGCCTGAAGAGTGTGGATGACAGTATGCGTTTACTCCTCTTCTGAGGAGAAATGGAGATGCTGTCAGAAAGGAATCAGCTGTCCTAGTCAGGAGTCAAGCAGCGGGAAGGAGCTCTGCCCTCTAAGAGGGGTGCTTTCTGGCACTGCTGCTGGGGACAGTGCAACCCCTCCTGTCCCATCCAAAGTCTCTGATCAGTGCTATGAGTGTAATATCTTCCCAAGAGATCCCCAAAGTTATCACTTTCAGGGAACTTGGTGGTGCCCTAAAAGAGAGGTAGGAGGAAGAGTGCAGAGCTTGCTTTGGAAAGTCCAAGCAAGGAGAAAATGCTCTACTCAACCTTCAGTTCGTGGCCCTCCATCACTTCCCAACATAATCTGCTCTTCTCTTGGGGTTTCTTGGAGAACCTGATGGCCCTACTACCTCCTGAGAACCTCCAGGCAGCAAGTCATCTCCATCTTCAGGAAGAAGACAGATGAGGGCTACCCATTCCTTCTCCTCAAGTCCCGAGAGGACTGCGGCACTTTGACTCACCTGCCTACCCACTGTCATGGCAGCAGAAGCAATTCCTGTCACAGGTCACTGTAAACTCATTTTAACGTCAAAGCAGTTACAAAGGACCATGTAGTGTAGTTGCTTCCCTTACCTCCTCCCTGCTCCTTGGGAACCCTGCACTTTTTGATCATACAGCAGTAAGTTTAGCACTGCACAGACTTCCCTCACCTATACAGGGATGGGTTACAGCCTAAACTCAATCACAGAATCACAGAATCACGCAACGGTTTGGGTTGGAAGGGACCTCAAAGACCATCTAGTTCCAACCCCCCTGCCATGGGCAGGGACACCTCCCTGATCAGGTTGCTCAAGGCCCCATCCAACCTGGCCTTGAACACTTCCAGGGATGGAGCATCCACAACCCCCCTGGGCAACCTGTGCCAGTGTCTCACCACCCTCACAGTAAAAAAATTCTTCCTTACATCTAATCTAATCTAATCTAATCTAATCTAATCTAATCTAAAATCTCCCCTTCTCCAGTTTGAACCCATTACCACTCATCCTATCATTACAAGCCCTTGTAAAAAGTCCCTCCCCAGCTTTCTTGTAGTCCCCTTTCAGGCACTGGAAGGCCACAATGAGGTCTTCCCAGAATCTTCTCTTCTCCAGGCTGAACAAACCCAACTCTCAGCAACATCACTCTGGCAGGCTTGAAATTACCAAGCTCTGTCTCTCCCTGAGCGCACAGAAAGTAACTCAACAGTTAGAAAAACCTTCCAGCTAAAGCAAGACCTTTTGTGCATGTGCCAGATAGAAGCTGCTCCTCCTGTGCAGCAAAATAAGGCTTCTGGTTTCTAAGACTTGGGTCTAATCATGCGAACTTCTCTTAGCTCTTCCTGCAGCATCTGCTGGGCCAATCTACGAAAACAGAGACCTCACACTTGTGAGCACCACACCGTCCACAAGCTCAAGGTTGCCAGCAGTCCACATTGCATCTTGGCACACAACAAAGAACAGAAGCATGGCAAAAGTCATTCTGGTCCTGCTGGTGACCTCAGCCTGTGGCATCAGGATCGATGAAATGCGCAGGCTCTCCCGGCTGAGTCGAGAAGGATTTTGAAAGCACAAGCCTGACTGTAAGCCAGAGAGGGTAGGAATCATCTGGCTTCACTACAGACCTCTAAGGTGTCCCTGCAGCCCCACAAATGGAAGATTAATGGCTCACCGACAAATGTCACCAGCATTAGTCACTATGAGACTAAACGGAAGGAGGTTCTCAGCCTGGGGGATCTGCCCTGTCCTGGATGAGTAAAGCAGCCCTGCTTGGACACAACTGCAGCTGAGGGGACAAGAGAAGGATGAAAACATCTACATCTGCTGTCTCTGAACCAGCAGAGGAACACGCTAACAGCAGCAGGCCTTACACAACAGCAGATGACCGTTCAGCTCCTGTTAGTTCAGCTAAGGCTAGATAAGGGTCTAACACACTGAAAGTCAAAGGTTTAGGGCCTAGGCAAAGAGAATTTTCTTATCCTTCCGTCTGCAAAACAACTGCAGCAGGAAAGCCCTCATTTGGCTGTTTTACTACGCACCTCTTGGAGCACGGACACCAGACCTGCAGCAAAGTCATGGCAGGATTAAATAAAACTGACTTTGAATGACTAATAATATGAAGAAGGAGAAGGAGAGGAACAGAACAGGAACCCAATGACTGGAGAACCACAGCTCTGGAAAAGTAGGTCTGGGACAACAAAGTGATGTTTTGAACTGTTAATGTTCCTACTTCAACACATACTCAGCTGTTGCACAGGAGAATAAGTCATCTGGGGCATGTCTCCTTCTGGTTTGACCCCATCTAGGCATCATGGTTCCCATCTTCAACCTGTGGCCTTTAGATGCTGCCACAATATGAATTAGTCACAGCCAAGGGCTGTCAAGAGATGGAGGTTAAGCTGTTTCAAAGAGCAGAAAAAGTCAACCGGTAAGTCTAGTCTGTCTCTCAAGGCCTGTCTGCAATTACTTGTGTTGTATAAACCCCGTACAATTGTCCACAGCTTTATAACGACTATTAAAGTCTAAAATGAAGCTCCTAAGATCAAATACCTTCCCCATGAGTGAGTACCACATCTAGAAAGGAAAGCAAACCTGGGGCCTGTGTCTCCAAAGCCACTTCTCTGATGATGAGCCAATGTTCCTCCCAAGGAACTTCAGAAGATAAACTGTATATAACATACTGCTTTTGCTGTATTAATTGATTTTGGGGCACTCCCAGGCTCTTCCTCTGCCAAACGCTGACCACGGGATTCAGTTGGTCTGGTGAGATCACAGATACTTCAGAATCACCGATCCCTTTGCAAAGTTCCCTATCTGAACCCAGGAATCTCTTATTTTTTCATAATATCTTATTTTTTCATAATATCTTATTTTTTCACAATATTGGAATTTCTTAATTACAATCTGCAACCACACTGAAGACTGAATGGTGACCTGCTGAAGAAACAGCGTGTCAACTCCAAGGGTGATTCTGAATTTCAGTAAAAATCCCTGTTTGGGGAGATAACCAGCCGGAGATGCTGCAGCAGGCAATCATAAGGGTTTTATACATCAGTTCTTGATAATAAATATAGAAAAAGACATTCATCAAAGAGAATTTTGTGGCAGGCAGCTGAAGCTCCACGTTTCATGGCGAGCTGTGCTGTAACTGCCAGCTTTTCACCAGCCTTCAGCTCCGTTTTCAAAGGTATCTGCCAAAACATCATGGAGACTTGACAGACTCTCTGTGAAAGGGCATCCGATAACAGGCAGGGCTTTCTTCTTCTCCTCCCAGCCATTGTAATTTATTTTGATATGCTGTTAAACAGCAGAAAGAAGAGAAATCCATTCTAGGGTAGGAGATTATTGAAAATCAACCACGGGAATTCTGTGGAGCGCTGGATGCAATGGAGTTTGCAGGACAAGGAAGTGGGCAGCAAAATAATTCACCGAGCCCCGATGGAGAATGAGTTGTGTGGTAACTTGTGTGATTCACATTGACATGGAAACATAAGGCCCTGAGCAGTGGCCCTGGTGAAGGCTTGTCCCAAACTCCTGTGCATGCCTGGGGACCACATGCTGAAGTCAAATGCCAGAGATGCCTCATGACCTTCTGCAAAGTGCAGGTGCAAGTCCAGCTCCAATATTGTGTACTTCACAACTCACTGCCAAAGGACATTGCTAAGCCCAGCCTGAATGTGCACACCCAGCACGGCACAGGGGGTCTTTCCCTGGCTCAGACACAAGACTCTGGGTTTAACCATCCCTCAGTGAGAAAGAAGAGACAACCCAACCCGGCTGGCAGCCCCCCTTCCCACCTCAGTCCTGACTGTGTCCTCCAGGAAGCATGTTTGACCAGGTCAAGTTAAAAATGCCACTGATGGGCTGCAGCGGTGAACCATACGATCTCCAGCTGACAACCAGTGCCTCCTGACATGCACCAGCGAGGCTGCCGGCAGGAGAAGCTTGTTTTCCTGCTGCAAGAAGTAGTCTCCATTTATTAGCTGGCTGTGGAGCAACTGTGGGCTTCTTGCCACAGGAAGCTGAATCTCTTGGCTTAGCAGTGATAGATGTGCTCCGTGCCCTGCTTGTGGTCAGTTTTCTGCTGTTCCCTTAATAAGCTTCAGGAAGTCTCTCAGATGAGCTGCCAACCCTCCTTCTGCTCACTGCTCCTAGTGTGGGACACGCTAGCTTAGCGAGCCACGTTCCAAAACAGGTTGTGCTTTAAGCCAGGTTTGTGGCCAGTCTGTCTGAAGACAGAAGGGCATCAACCCATCACCTCAGTTATTTCAATGGACTTTGCAGAAGGTGCCCCCAGGGACTGATGTGGTTTTGCTCACGCCCACCCCGCTCCTTGCTGACAGCAGTGGCGTGCTGCACAACCGCTGAAGGCATCAGTGTGGTTTCCATGAGCTCCCGCTCTCCTCCCACCCAGCTATTCAGAGGGCTATAAAAAAAAAGAGCTGTCCAGACTCTGCTGAGAAATGGACGGTCGCGTCTGAGGGCGATTAAATAATTCAAAGCGGATTGAAATGCCCTATTGCGTAATGGAATCTTTCTGCAAAGCCACGAAGCAGTTTCCACATCCCAATGATCCTATTTTCAAGTCAATACAATTAAGTGCCAGAATATGCAATAGTGGAAATTAATCTGGCATCAGAATGCAAGTGATCTTTAGCACACACACTGCAAGACACCATCAAAATCATTAGATATTATCCAGGGTGAACATAAAATGATACATTGGGATGCAGCGAGCTCTGGCTTGACATGTCTCCATTGATACGGAATGTCGAACAAGTGTTTAATGAGAAAAAGGACCCAACACACCTAACACTCAATTTTTGCGTAACCTATTCATGGCGTGTTACAGATGCAGGTATGAAAAAAATGCCCCTTAAACTTCTCTCTTTCTCCGTATTAATGAGTCTCCGGCAAGTGTGGATTGCTAATGATGGGGGAGGCAGTCAAGTCCATCCTGGAGCTGAGTCACCCGTGTTTTGTAGCTGTGTTCAGCCGATGCCGGTTGCAACAGATGTCATACAAGACTCCAAAATAATAAATAAAGGCTATGAAGCAGCACTTTGGGAAAGGAACTGGAACACACGGCTGATGGTCAAGCAAGAGGGAACCAGCCCTGACAGCAGGGAACCAGGGCAACGCTGGAGAGAGGAACCCGAATCCTCAAACTGCAAATGGTGATTAAATTGATAAATCTCTTTCCTCCCATCCATCTCTGAATCATATTTGCATGCAACGGACCAATGAAACTGCTGGTTCCTGAGTCGATGCTTGGCAAAGGGTCTCAGTCTGGGGTCTCCAAAAGGAGCAGTGCGTGTGGAAAGGGGAACGTGCACAACGTGTGTACAGGAGGAGGACGTGGTGGCACCACAGGGAAGACCCCATCCCGGTTTACCGCGCTCGATCCCGTTCAGTCTGTATGCAAAGCTTGCAGCACACTGAATATTATAAATCCACTGAGGTGTCTGCATAAAGATTAGTTTGCATACAGAGATGTCATTTATAAAATACAGAGCCTGTCACAGATCTTCATCAGCTTGCAGAAAAACCAGTGGAGCTGGGAAGAATGTGCAAATGAGGGAACACAAAGGAGGGGTAGAACAAGACGTTTCAGGAAGGAAATGGCCTGATCCTCACACGGGATGTCCCACAGCCCTATCATCACTGACGGGCTTTTCCAAGTCACACAGACACAAACTTGGCAATGCTGTCTTGGGCAAACACAGACGTAGTCACGAGTCATTTACTCTGTGCTTCCTCTCACCATACAGAGGAAAAGTGTCACCTTCCAGTGGGAGCAGCAGAGACATGGTGCTGGGAAAGCGCTGGAGCTCCCAGGGGAGAAAAAGATGAGAAGGTGGAGCTGCCACCCACCTCAGCTGGCTGAGACACTGAAGCAGCTCAGGAAGATCTTGGTTGCTAAGTAGGATCTAGAGATGCATTTGTCCTCTCTCGAGTTTGCCTTCGTAGGAGGTTCTCTTACACGCAAATGTTAAGCTGTCAGAGGAAGCAAGCTGCTGCTTCACTCTTGAAACTTGTCATGCAATAAGCCTGAGTGACCCTATGGACATCCGGCCCTCCATCTCCTGGGACCGGCCCATGGGGTGACTGTGGGAGCACAATGCACTCCCCAGAGTGGTCTGACTCTCCAGGAGGCTGCAGGACACCACCCAGTGAGGTGGAGATCTGGCCATGGACTGGCAGCACAAGGTGCCAGGCCAGTGATGAGGTTTCTCCCTCAGCTTGTCAGAGCCCACTGACAGACAAGCAAGTGGGGAGGAGCTGCTCCCTCAAGCCTGTCTGCTCTCCCTCCGTCCTGACGGTACCTTGTCTCCCCTCTCTCTCACAAACCCCTGCGGCTTTCAAACCTTGAAGCCATGTGTAGCCATCCTCTGCTGCTCTGGCACCACAGGATACATGGTCTGTCTGCTCATGCACATGCACTCGGCCTGAGAGATGAAAGGCAGTAGTTTTCTAAGGTGGGACTAGATCAAGAACAATTTGCTCCTTTTGAATATGCACCCCAAAAAAAGCTGATTTGAGGGAGATATTGTCAACTGTGAAAAAAGCAACACATCAGCAACACGTGGCCTCTCACTTTCCCCTCTGCCTGCGTGTGGATGCTGTGCATCTTCTCAGGTAGGCGTTAACCCACCACAGATATCTATCAGGAGATGGCAAAGGATGAGGCTGTATCTGAGAAGTATCATGTCTAGTTGGGTGTAAGGTCCTGCTAAAGGACATACATCGTGTTTCCACACACTTGGCACACGTGCTCAACCAGAACCAGCTCAGGCTGGGCAGCTCAACCTCATATGAAGGGCTGCACCGTCCAAAGAGTGTCCTGAGCCACTCTGCAGATGCGTGAGGTACAACCGTGCTGCAGACCAGTGAGCACAGAGACCCAGGCAGACAAATCCCACACTGGGGCTGTAAATTGTAAATCCTGCCACACCTGCACCAAATACCGTAAGATGAAATGTGACTGTGGGCAGCTTTTATTGCTCCATCCCCAGGCTGACTTCTCTACAGCAGCAAGGTTTTCACACTGCCCACCCTGCAGGATGCTGGTGCAGCTCCACAGAGATGCCAGCAGCAATGTAGTCAGGCTTCAACAGCCACGTCACGCTGACTTGGACACATGGTTCATGTTTTTTGCTGCCTACTGGCACTGCTGGAGAACATCCTAGGTGCAAATTTTAGTGGGATACTTGAAGAAAAGAGACTCCTGCGGAAGCCCTAACTCAGAGCACATCTCCCAGCGAACCCAGGAACAGTAAAGGTTTGCAGCCTTGACCCAAAAGGTTCCATTTCTGAGTGTTATTGGGCAGGATGTGAGGACACTTGACCCTTCCTGAGTTTTCCACACATGCTTTTCGAGTTGCAGCCCCACCTCCTCAAGCATTTGGCATTAAAAAGTAGCAGACTGTAGGAAAAGTCCTGGCTTTTCCTACGAGATGACCTTGCAGCAGAGGAGTCTAAAATCCCATATTGCTCCTGCCTCACCATTCCCTCAGCCCTAGCACTCAATTCAACTAGGAAATCATGCCTTTCCAGAAAAAAACTCACTATTTTTTAGTACTGTTGCAGAATTACAAGGAAAACAAAGAGGTTGTTTACTGATGAAGTGAACTTATCATCTGCCCTGCAGAATTTCTGCTACTGTCACAGACTGGTGAAAAACAAGAAGCCCAATTCCATCAAGCAACTATTTTCAAGATCTGAGGCTGATAGTGTAAAAAAAAACCAAACCAAAATAAAAATCCCATTTTTACTTGAAAACTCAACTCAGCCATGACCTGGAGTAGTTAACCTGGCATGAATTTATGCCAAGACTTGTTCACTCGCTGTGGTTGAATACCCACGTGGGTGCTTGCTCCACGTGGTGCTGCAGCTGGGCAAGCTTCTGGACCAGCCTGGGTGACTGAGCAGAGCCCTGGCAGGACAACAAGCATGGTCTATGTGAGGGTAGTCGAGACCTGGGACACCTGAGAGCAGCAAGATGCTCGGAGAGAGAACAGGTTGAAGAAGCTGGTTCTTAAAGAAGGTTACTGCACAGAGAGATGTGGTAGCTCCCGTCTTCAGTGCTCCTACTTGTTTCATGGGAGCACGGAACTCTCATAGCAACTACCACAGCAACTGGAGCAACAGAAGCTGCTCCTACACCAGCAAGCACAGGCAGGATTCATCTACCTTCCTGACAGCTAACAAACCTAGCTCCCGTGGCTTCCCTCTTGCTAGAGGTGGGGAAGATGGTTGTTCATCCAGCAAACACTTTTTTAGAAGTTCTGGTGTCTCCCAAGTGTCTCTACATGGAACTGAAGGCTTCTACCTCAGAATAGAATGTCTAACTTGTAGCTACCTAACATTAGATGAGCTTAGCCCTGCTGTGTGCCTCACCATGGAGACTTTCTATGGCCTACAGACTTTGGATTTGTTCCTAGATCATCATGACAGACTGACAGCAAAGTCTTCTACCACGGTTTGAAGAGCACACCATGTAGTGATTTTATAGACTGAAACGCCAGGCAGTGATACATCGCCCAACAGAGTGTCATGTAAGAACCATAAATCACAACCTTGCAGGAGCTTGTGGATGTCAGACATGTGAATATGCTGGTTTGGTATCCATGGTAGTTTGGCATGTCTCACATCTTTGTCTTCTGCCCAAAATAGATTAGCTCTTAAATATTACTCAGCACTTGAAGTTCTGCCACAGCACAGAAGACAGTTGAGAAAACACCAAAAGTGTCTCCCGGTGCAAAGAAACATTGAGATAAACTTCACGGGCGTTGTTCAGCCTAAAAGCAGAACCCTCTTCCACGGCGGTGTGACAAGGCAGGGCAGGGTTATTTGGCAGTTGAGGTGGGGATTTTAACACATGCACTGGAACTGAAACAGGACAGTATCGAAGCTCAGCTAAAGCTCGGGACTGCAGTCCTCGCTGGAGCACTCGGCTCTCCTGTCTACGCGTTCAGCTGGGCTGCCAGTTCAAACTGAACACAGGAGATGTGTTCTATTTCCAGAAATAATCAAATTATATAAGGCACAGTCCTTATGGTAGAGCCTCTCCTTTGTTCCACCTAAAGCCCCCGCTTTCACAACACAACAGGAAGCAAATCATGTCGCAGACAAAGACAAATCGGTACCTTTGCGCGAGCAAACAGGGCAGTTTGCCGGCAGAAGGTGTGGAGATGTTAACCACGTGCACCAGTCATGAGTGGGCGTGTGAATTCCCCGTTAAGAAGTTAGAAGCTAACGTTATGGTACTGTTCAAATAAAATGTGAATTTACAGATAGTTGAAAAGTAAATTCAAAGGCCAATCCATTCTTTTATGCCCATAAACAGCCCGGATATCATTTAATTTCTTCAGATGGTAGAAGTCTTTTATTCCTGTGAAGGCACCACCCTCTCTGACGGCTGTTGGGAAAGGTGGTGGGTAAAGCCTGGCCTCCCACTGCCCATGGTCCCACCCTCCCAGGGACAGGAGATGTGCTCTGTGGGGCTCCCAGCAAAGCCAGTGAGAAGGGGGTGAAAATCACAGGCCCATCTACAGAAGAACAGAGCCCCCGAGACTTCTTCAGTTAAAGAAGGAAAGCAGGTTTTACTCTTATCTGGGAGGGAACTGGGAAAAGTTACTGTACAGAAAATTGCTTGAAGATCATTCAAATATCTGAGACAAAGAGGCAGGTTTGATGGCCCTGCCCAGGGTTTTTCATGTGCTTGATGAAGGCCACCAGGACACAGCCCTCCACAGACCACGTCTCTACTGGGGCACACTTGTTATCTCACCCTACGTATACTGTCGGGCCTGACGTGGTATGACAGGACTGTAAAACCCCTTTTGGACCGGGAAAGAAAGGGAGACCTTGTGCGAAACGCCATCCATGAGTCCTTCCTTGAACCATTTCAGTTCCCAGCCCACCTGAAGGTTCATGGTGGTTTCCTCTGCTTTCCTCCCACCGGTGCAGCGCCAGGCTGGAATTGCAGGGTATTGGATTACAAGTCCCACGGGTGCTGCCTCAGCCTCAGTAAACTTTATTTAAGCACACACAGACATACACAGACAATATACATATATTTGTTTCTTCTCTGACAGTTCTACAGGACCAACACTGCTTTGGATGACACTCGTGGAGAATTTGAAAAAGTGCAGGAAATGTACGGGAAAAAAAAAAATAAATAAAGGTCTTTTAATAAGTTGCGAGTCATGGTCATCCACAGAAACAACACAGGGTGCATTCCACCAGGCGAGCACATGGACACATCTCCACATACAGTACATTGCATCTATATAGGCATCTCCACATACATTGCGTCTATAGAAAGGTACAACAGTCTCAGAAGTCAGCAGGACACAACACCAAAGGAGAACCGGCACGGCACATGCTTGCACTCCCCGTGTCGCAACCCACTGCCAGTGCACCAGCGTGACTCGGTCAGGGGTGGGCGTGAACAGAAGGATGCTCCAAACACAGTCTCACCGTACGCTAGAAAAACTCACCGAATTATGCGGCAGCGTCATAGAACGAACATTCATCTGGGGTTCTGGTGAGCAGCTACTTTGAGGCAGAGCTCACAGCTTTTGCGTCACCACAACTCCTGGGATATACGGTTACTTATCTAATAGAGCTACAACTGTCTCTCAACACAGATTTTATATACAGTACATGTACACAGAACATACACAGAGCAGTATATGTATATTTTTGTGTTTTCATGTTTGTACATTATATCACAGATTATATGAACACATAAAATATACGGTTTAGGACCTAAAAAGAAATGATTTTATAAAATATTCGTAATAGCCCCTCCCAAAAAAAAAATAAAAGAAGCCCAGAAGTCAAAGACAAGAAACCCAGAAGCGCACCCGGGCAGTGTCAGCTGCCTGCCCCTGGACGGCATCGCGCTGCTCCCCCGTCCCTTGACAACACAGCAGCACGAGGGTGGTTCGCAACCGGCCACCCAGGAAAACACAAAGCAGCGTGAATTGTAGACCTGCAAAGTCAGAGCGGAGTCTGGAACCCGGCTGTCCGACTCTACGCTCCCCCACCGTCTCCCTCGCTCGGATTTAAAAGGTTCTGCCGGGAGCACGGTATTTTATACCTGCAGCAATATTGGCTAGGCTAAACCTCCCGACTGCAGTCCAACACTCTTAGCTCACAGCACTTAGAACCCAGCTTCTGAGTTATAGCCTTTTTTTTTTTTTTTTTTATTTAAAATAATCTTTTTTATTTAGCAAAAAATTGTTTCCACTGTACCCTTCGTGTGTCCTCTTCCTAATGTGACAAACCCGGAGGAGATGAAATTATGGAGATCTGGCCCTCCACTTCGATAAATATCCTTTCCATAGTGACCTGCCAAGGAAAAGAAAAGAAATCTTTATTGAACGTGTGTGTCTATACACACACACGTGCCGTACAGCCCCGCGGTCACCCTCACAGCGGAGCACCAAGGCCCCACCACATGGTCGCACTATTAATGGCAAGCAGAGGGTAGAACAGAACATAACAGCTATAGCAGCATCGAGGGCTTACTGCGTTATTGGTGAAGATTTACAAAGATCAATTGCGTATTTTGATAACTGCCAAGGAGAGAAGAGATTCTGAGAGGGTACCCATGAACGTGTCAAACCCAACACCCCAATCTCCAGGAAATTTGACCACTGCTGGCTCAGATGCAGCTTGCAGGGAGCGCTCCCAAGGAACTGCTCTCACTTCGAGACTAAGGAGCCTTCAAGACTAAGGAGAAGACTAAGAAGCCTTCAAGACTAAGGAGCTACAGGAAATCAGGAGAAATGTGGCTCTGATTCTTCCTGACTCCAGCCAGCCCCCTTCATGTCCCATTGGTGGAGATCTTGTCTCAAGCAAAGGTACAAATATCACTCCTGGCCATGCTGGACCCAAGTCCCCATTAATGGAATGACAGCAAACTTCATCTCTTAGCTTTGATTTGCTCTGGTCCTTGAATCCCATCCCTGGATAGCTTCTCAAGTGCAATAGTCTTCTGAAGAACAATTCCTAGGAGCTTTCTCAGAGTAGGTTCAGGAGACAACCCAGCTTTTTAATATTTTAATATATTAACAAAGCAAAAGGCCTTTCTGCCTCCCTGTTACCATGCAAAGCTCTGAAATGAGGACACAGATCATTTTTCAGATATTCTTTATCATCTCCTCCCGTTTTCATGTTGTTAATTTTTCTATTCCTTTCATTTTAGAACGAGGCAAAGATAAGATAGGTGCGGGGGGGAGGGACGTGGGCAGCCTCGGGGGCCAGGAATGCAGCTCCATCTTCCCTGTCTGCAGAAGCCCGTGATGCATCGCTGTTCTCCTGAGCCACGGTGGCTGGAAGTCCACCACGGCAGATGGTCCAGCGCACGGGACTCAAGCAGGAGAGCTGAGTCAGGAAGCTACAGGGAGGGCCAAGTGGGCATCAGGGATCCAGGTGGAACTGCAGCCCGGGGCCATGTTCTGGCTGGCTCACACTGCCTCTGACAGCTGCTACAGCCCTCTACCATTTTTCAAACGCTGAGACCAAATGCCATTTGTTCTCACGCACTCTCTGGCTCTCTGGCAACAGTGTGAAAACTGATAGGAACAGAGTCTTTGAAACGATGCTCCATCCCTGGAGGTGTTCAAGGCCAGGTTGGATGGGGCCTTGAGCAACCTGGTCTAGTGGGAGGTGTCCCTGCCATGGCAGGGGGGTTGGAACTAGATAACCTTTGAGATGCCTTCCCACCCAAACCATTCTATGATTCTACAAAACCTCACCAGTCTGCAAAGCTTTTCCTCCTTCCTTTCCCACCAGTCATCCTCATCCCAGTAGCTCAGCAGATGCTACTGATTTTGAAGGCCATTACTCCTGTCATCGGAGTCCACCTTGCCTATGAGCGAGCGGAGGGTAAGCACCCCCGCCACGGTCTAAATTGTCCCAAAATGTCGCACTGTTCTTGCAACGGATCTGAGCAGGCTCCAAAGCCCACTCCTCATTCAGGGAGGCCACCAGCAACTGTCTGGTCAGGAGAGCCTAGCACAGACTTTGCCATCACACGAGCATGTTGAAGATCCTCAGAGGAGGCTCCCATACGGCAGGCAGAAGACGCGGAGACTTCTGACAAATGTTTATTCCTATCTAATAGAAAACGCATCCCACTCCCTTCCCTCACATATTTTTTCTGGTCAAGGTCACTCAAGTGCTCCCTGTAAACTTCCCAAAACATACAGAAAGTGTTTCTACAAGTTGGGGAGTGTTAGCAGCAAGTTAGCAGTTATCGTAATGCAAGGTGGTAGCAAAAACCTTCAAATGTGGAGACATCCACCCATAAATTGGCTGAGAAGAGAGTTCCCAGAAAAAAAGAAAGAAGGATTTTCTGCTTCCACAGGGAAGATCATGAGCTCTTTCGCTCTTCTTCCTACCCAGCTCTTGCAAGCTCTGGCTGCTGTGCTCCTGGAAGAGGCTGTAAGACCTTTGTCTCTGAAAGAGGGTGCAAGACCTTTGCCTCGGAGTTTCTGGAAGCTATTCGTGCTTTATGAGATGTTTGTTCTGGTCCTGAGGAGCCTGCCGAGATGGCCTGTGGCTGCAACACCCAATTTGCTTTTTTTTTTCTCTCTCACTTAGCCAAAATGTACTACATTTTTTCTTGCCCGTAAGCCAATTTTTGCTCACATCCCATCAATTTCTGTGCTCTCAGGGCCAGCTACTCTGGTGACGGATGCTGTATCAGCGCCATGAATTTACCATTTTAAACAAGGATAAAAGAAACACACAAATATGTGCTATTACCTCTAGCTGAAATCAGCTGCCTTTTATACGTCCCTTTGGAGACAGAGATCAAGAAGGGGAAGTATATAAAAAAAAAGGCAAACATTTCCTGGCAGATTGAAGATCGTTCATCAGCCATTTGCTCTCTGAACCTTGCTCTGCCCCTTCTTATAGTACATAGTAGTTAAATTAAAACATTCCTGTGATAACAACCCATTAGCATTTGAACAGGAGTTATGTTTTCCCATGAGAAACTTGAATCTGTAGACTTCAAGTAACATGAGTTTCCCCTTGTTATGGATACATTATAGGATGCTACCTTTTTTTAATATGCTTTTTTTAAAATTCCTGCTCATTTGTGATCATTTCTCTTGGCTTCACAGTGTAAAAATGCAGCTACATGGCTTTTAGAAGCGCCTTGGGGGCTGCTGGTGGGCCAAGCTCAGGTGCTGTCATTCAAACAGACTTTCATAATCACTTCTTGACTGAGATGTTTCATGCTGGAAGCCAATGCTCCCTTGTGCCTCACCAAAATGCATGTGCCCAGCAGGTACAGCAGAGGTAAAGAAGCTCAAGTGTAAGTAGACAAGGCTGCAGAGCAGCAGAAGCACAGACAGGGCTATGTCAGACCAGAAAACATAGAATCAGAATCATTAACGTTGGAAAAGA
Organism: Eurystomus gularis; assembly: GCA_013400335.1. Lineage (NCBI taxonomy): Eukaryota > Metazoa > Chordata > Aves > Coraciiformes > Coraciidae > Eurystomus > Eurystomus gularis. Next base: position 768,894 of record VZZY01020785.1, read on the forward strand.
CCTCTAAGATCAAGTCCAACCATCAACCCAACACTACCACGACCACCAGACCAGGTCCTGAAGTGCCACTTCTACGTTTTTTGAATCCCTACAGGGATGGTGACTCCACCACTGCCCTGGGCAGTCTGTTCCACGGCTTGACCACTCTTTCAGTGAAGAAATGTTTCCTAATATCCAATCTAAACCATTCCTGTTTCATTCTCCATTGGGGCTGTTTTCCTCCTTCCTACCTTCAGCTGTGTGCTCTCACCTCACTGTTGGAGTTCTTCCACAGTTGGTGGAGCAAGACTGGCCCTGCCAAAAGGGGGTTCAGCCATGAGCTGAACCGTTGATGGAGATGCTGGTCTTGTGGGCTAAGCAGGAGTCCCTGGAACTTATCCAGGGGGTTCACTTTCAGTTAGGCTGAAGCTGAGTGTCTCCCTCTGTCCTACAGTGAGAGAGCTAAAAATGGCCTAATTCCTTGAAAAACAAGTGTCAATGGACTGACCCTCATTTCATTTCAGTCTTTTGGGATTTTTATTGCAAATCAACACCCAACCAAACAAGTCCTGCTGTTCCAGACAGAAAGGACCTCTTTTTGAAATCCCTCAAGGTTTCCTGAGCCCTTCCTGGTGCTGGAGGTTGCACCAGCCCTGGCACCATGCATGGCCTCTCGCAGGGTGGAGGCAGGGAGCTGCTGCAGAACCCCAAGGCACACCATTAAATGGAGATCTCTGATCTGTAAACAAGGTGGGGACAGTTTGATGGCGATCTTGTATCTGTTGTCTACCTGCATTATTCACATTGCTCTCCCTCCACTTTCACGTGAGATCACACCAGAGCAAAGCTGCCTTTTGGTGTGGCATTTCCCTGGGAACACACAAGACATCCCATGGGCTGCAGCCAACAGGGAGCTGAAACCCAGGGCCTGGAGAATCACAGAATCATTCAGGTTGGAAAAGACCCTTGGGATCATCAGGTCCAACCATCAACCCTACTCTACAAGTTCTCCCCTAAACCATATCCCCCAACACCACATCTGAATGACCCTTAAACACCTCCAGGGATGGTGACTCCACCACCTCCCTGGGCAGCCTATTCCAGGATCTGACTATTCTTCTCGTGAAAAATTTTTTCCTAATGTCCAGTCTAAACCTGCTCTGTTGCAGCTTGAAGCCATTCCCTGTTCTATCCCTGATTACAAGGCAGCACCCAAGACCTAAGAGAAGTCAGAAAGAGCAAGAGCAGCAGATCAGTGCCTGGAGCAAGGCAAGGCAGACCAGCCCAGCACACTCACGTCCTCAGGCTCCCAGCACCTGCCACTTTTCCATACCCAGGTGTCCTACCGAGCTAGCACACGTTAACTCTCTCTGGGGCAATGCTGGTAGCTGTGAAGATCCCAAGCAGCGTCCTCACTCATGCAACTGCCGAGCAGGACTGGGAAGGAGAAGCATTGTTCAGAAGCCAGCTTTCATTGTGATGGAGTCTCACAACACGTGCGGCTTCCAAAGCAAAGCAACCACTTGAAGTGCTGGGACCTGAGTTGTGGGCCCCAAGTTGGAGCTGACCTGTGGATGAGTCACAACCCAGCAGAATGTTTTGTTTTTCCTATTAGCTTCATGTTCCAGAGGCAGAACCTGGCCCACCTGTGCCTCTGTGGCTCCACCCTCACCCAGGTGGTCATGGTTGGGGTGGTGGGTGAGGCCAGGATTATATTAACCGGGAGCTGATTAATTAAAAGAGCTTCCTGTTGGGTGTGGCTTCTGTTGGGGCTGGTTGCATCTTGCTGAGCTCTCTCAGTGGTGTCCTTCCATGTGAAGGGCCACTGAAGGAACCATCTCTGTCTGTTGTGTCCAGCAGGCGATGCTGGCACCACAGTGGGCAGCAGAGGAGCTGGGCCCACAGGAACCTACGGCAGGACTGTCTGAGAGAAGACTTCTGAGGGGATATTGATGAGTTCAATGTTGGCCTGTGTGATCAGGCAACTGATGGTAGTATAAAATGATGATGGCTGAACCAGCACAACACCACCCACCCGCCTGATCTCATGGCGCAGAACATGCTCTCTCTTAATACAGCATTTCTCCAGAGATTTGGCACCTCTAAGGTCTATTTCTCACGGGTAGGATAAAATTCAAAGCGCTGCTTCAGAGCACAGTGTCTGGCTCCCTGGAAGATGTTCTTCCTGCTCTCTCACCCCCTGCTCTTGCTTACGTTCACCTCCGCGTGCTCCAGCGCATGTAAACCCTCAGCTCGCAGGCTTTCTCATCAGAAGAACGGAGCAGGGCTCCTGCAAGGCTGTGTGTTACTAAAGCAAATGAATGCTAACACTTACACAACTTGGAATTTCCAGAAGAAATTGAAACAAGGCAAAGCCTGACTTCCCCCCCCCCTCCTCTCCTTTGGTTACGAGGCACAGCCAAGGCAGGCAGCTGAGGAGGCTTTTTCCTGCCGCTCAATAAAGGCATGTTCTCCAGGGCATGCAGCTCAAAGAGGGAACGCTTCGTTACAATGGCATCCTGCGTAACACGCATATGGAACAGACTCCGTCACAAACGGCAACTACAGCCCCGGCTCTGATTTAGCAGAATTATTAGAGCTGAACTAAAATGCTGTTATCCACCTCTCGGAAACATTATTACCGAGCGCAGATTACATCACCCGGAGAAGGGCAGGCAGGGACTGCCATGGACAGCTTTTCGCGTGACACACTCCGGGATTCTGACCTCACCCTTGTCACAGATTTCCTTGGGGAAAAACACAGCCAGAGAGGAGTCCCCACATCCACACTCCTCAGCACAAACATTCTCTGTGGAAACGAAAATCCTTTTTAGGCGGTGAAAAAAACCCCCTCAGCCTACCCGCCTCTGATGCTGCTCGTTTCTGCTGGAGTGATTCTTTTTGGAGCTATTTTACACTTGTCAAGAGACAGAGACAAAGGGCGGGAGCTGCCAAAGCGACGGTGTTTGCTGCGCACGCGGCAGCCTGCTCTGCATCGCGCCGTCTGTCCTGCCCATCCAGCGCAACCATCTCCGAACGGCCCAGACCAAACGGGGGAATTCTGCACCCCAGCAAGCACAGCGACCATCTCCACCGGAGGAAAGGCACGCTGCCGACTGGGCGGCTATCAGACGTGGCTGTGGGCTACACCACTGCAGGAAGCATCTGTGGGCAGGTCGGGCATCACCACAGCATGGCGGGCAGATTGACAGAGGTTATGAAGATAAGAAGGGACACCCAACGGAAGTCACTGAAACATCATCATGTTCTTTCTTTAAGAAACCCCAAAACCCAGAAGCCAGTGGCACCTCTCGGACTTGTCAGAATCAAGGCAAATGAAGGGCCTCCACAGAGGAGTTCTTCTGGTTTAACATAGTTCTGGGATCGCCATCTATCCTGAACATGCAAATGCACCCAAAGAAAAGCAACTGGGAAGAGTCCCGTGGTACCGAGGGTGAGCTGCCAGCACTGCGCAGCCAGGCACGGACAAGATGTACTCAAATCAGTCCAGAGAATAACAGTTTTCTATGCCCTAAAGATACTCTTTAGCTTAAATCATACCGGTGGACTAAGGAGAGCTGAGTTCCACTCGTCCTGCCCTAATAATGTGACAACACACCCATAATTTCACCCTCTTTCAAAATAACTGCCTCTTCTTTCTTTATCTCCCCTTTCCTCGTGCTAAGCCTTTGTCATATCCTTCCCTGCTTCATCCCTCTTGTTCTCCACCACACGTGACTGCTGACCACAGAAACCCTGCTTGAATCAGCCCCCTGGGGCCACCTGACCACAGACTGTGCTAAACAGATGACAGGGGATGGCCTTGTCCATCTGCTCGCCTGGCTCACTGTCCTCTGCATGGCTGGAGTGGTCTTCTAGGTCAGAGTCTCTATGATCTCTACAGGTCCCCGAGGCTTTTGGGACGATTCTGAAAGAGAAGGGGCACCTCACCTGAGCAGACAGAGCCAAGCCGTGCCCACCACGAGCCAAGTGGTCCCGTGTCACAGGGACCAGCTACCATGGGCTCCAGCAAGCACATCGCTCTTGCACATCTGTCTGCCCAGTACAGCAACAGGCATGGTAAGAACTCAGGCCAGGATCACCCCCAGGCCAAGGGAGAACTTTGGGTTCAGAACAGAACAAGAGAATGGTTCCAACCCGAAAACTGGGAGATGCTTATTTTTTCTTGTGACTTATTTCAGTGTAACTTCTGCCTTGTCAGCTTTCAGAGCGATCTGCACCACATCTTCCAGCCTTCTTTACAACCAAGAAAGGTAGAAGGTTGCTATTTGCAAGTAAAATTATTGGCCAGGAGCTGGGCTTTATGCAAAATGATGCCTGCTGGAAGACTTCCCACGACACCGCAAGAACGGGGAACGGTTTCCTGGCATGGGGTTCGTGTCAGGCCAAACTAGCAACTCTGCCAAAAATATGCCCACTTACTGCACCGCAGAGCAAGCCAAGTCCAGTGCAGTGAGCTGCATGAGTCCAAGCCATACCCATGCATCTTCCTGGCACTGGAAAAGATGCAGAAAGTGAAGGTAGAAGCTGTGCTGGCCTTCCTGGTAAGTAACCAAGGGAACACCTCCTTTTGTCACTTGTTTACTCCATTAACTACAGCAATTATCCCTGATTTTGTAACTCCCCTGCAAGCTGTAACAAGCTGTAACAAGCTGTAAGAGGCTTCAGGAAACATCATTTTTAGGTTCTGTTAACTTAAAAAAAATGCCCGTGGAAGTAAAATACAGGACCGCAGTGCTAGAGGGTCTCGCTCGCGAAATGCATCGGGGATGACAGAAATACAGTGATGAGTTCATATTCTGCTGAGATGCCTAAATGAAAACACTTCCAAAGAGAGAGGATTAAATTGATAGGAAAATAAAATACAGCACCTCTCCAAGGCAACAAAACATGTGCTGGTTAGCAGAAAAGCCTCCTGAAGCACCTGGGTTGTGCAGGGGACAGCTCTGCTCCCACGGCCTGCTTCTCATCAGCTCACACACACACGTCTTCACACATGCCCCAGAGCTCCACAAAGAGCAGACCTTCAAGCCCCCCAAAGCCAAGGAGGGACACTTCTTCCCTCTACGGAACAGCAGAGGGAAGAGTCCCCAGAGATGTTCTGCTTTATGCAATCAGGGATGAGGGGCTCGCACGAACAACAGGCTTCCTGGATTGCAGAATCACAGAACTGACTAGATTGGAAAAGACCTTTAAGATGATCGAGTCCAATCATTAACCTCACACTGTCAAGTCCTTGACTAAACCACATCCCTCAGCGCTGTATCTACATGTCTTTTAAATACCTGCAGGGATGGGGACTCCACCACTGCACTGCGCAACCCGTTCCAATGCCTGAGAACCCTTGCAGTAAAGAAGTTCTTCCTAATATCCAATCTAAACTTCCCTTGGTGCAACTTGTGGCTGTTTCCTCTTGTCCTATCACTTGTTTCTTGGTTGAACAGACCGACCCCCCACCTCTCTACAACCTCCTTTCAGGTAGGTGCAGCGAGCAAAGTGCTGAATTCAGCTCATTCCCCGTGCTGAAGCTATTCCCCTTTGCATGGAAGGGAAGAAGGAAGGAAAAGGGACTCTGATTCTTTTCCCTTGAGGCCACAAGAACCCCTTCCTATCATATGTGCAATTTGCAGCAACGCCATCCTGTAAAACACCGTGAAAGCACAAGAACATCAAGACTGGCTCAGGAAAACTCACCCGGTTACAGTCCTTGCCCAGTGAGTACAAGGAAGCCACTACCAAACCTACAAGCAGTCAAACAGACTTGGAGCTCCATTCTGAGGAGTCTGAGACACTTAAAAGCCCAGTGTGACTGAAAATCGGTTGTTCCCACTGGTATTAGAGTTCCCACTGGGATTACAGCTCCAGCACCACACAGGGCTAATATGAGCCCAGACCCGAGCAGAGCAGGAGACATGACCAGCTTCCAAAGAGGTGCTCCAGGGCAGCCGTGTATCAAGGGGATCCTGGCAGCTTAAGGTGTCAAGACTTAATGACAAACCAACCCTTAGACTTTCTTCTGCGTCCTTGAGCACACCCTGTAACTGTCCAGCCAGTGATACAGAAGGAGCTTGAGTTTTGTGTGACTCAGGAGAGGGGAGAAGAACTTTCCTTTCTTTTATTTTTTTAATGGGGCCGTGAATCAGCTCACTTAGCTCCAGCACTCACACATTCATGCCTACCACAGACCAGCCTCTCGGGGAAACGCAGCAGAGACCGAGGCCTGTTCTAGTGTCCTGCTGCATTCTGCAGCAAGGCGACGATTCCTGCAGGTTGATTTCAACGACTCTATACAGAGAGCATCGGCCACGATTAAACACTGCAGGTTTTCACAGCAATGGGGATACAGCTTTATCTAGTTTCGTCGATAGCCCACTCAAGAGAAGCAGCTTTCACTCCTCTCCTACTCGAGGCCGTGCCTCTATCTCCTGGCAAGCACCTTAACACAGGGCTGCAGCTGCTCTGACCCCGGCCAGGTGGGACTTACAGCCCATCGTTCTTCTGCATGGCACCACGAAGCAAGTGCTGCCATGACACAGTGAGTCTACGTGTCCCCAGAGCCCTTCATGCCTGTCGAGGCTTAGGTTCAATCCACCAGACCTACAACAGAGGCTCTCCGTTAACCCCGCTGCCCCCCCAAATAGAAGAAGAAAAAGAGGATGAGGGAGAGAGACTTACAGCCCCTGCCCCTCCCAGATGGCAGAGGGAGGGAATGAGAGAGAGGCTTCCGGATGAGAAAACGAAAAGAGCTTTAATGAAGAGAGTAATAATAAAATGGGATATATACAAATATATACAAAGGCAGTATCGAACCCAGCCTCTCCCTGATGGCAATTCTGTCACCGTCACCACGGAGGCTGTGGAGCAGGCGCTGGGGAAGTCCCAGACTGGGCTCAGCAGCAGATGGGAACCAGGTTCAGGAGCTGGGTTCAGGAACACACAAATCGGGATCAAAGGCACGAGATGGTCCAAGGGGGGAAGAAGGCCCCCAAGGGAAGCGAAGACCAGCGGAAGGATCGATGAGAAGGAAAAAGGGCAAAAAGGGGACAAAAGGCTGAGCCCCTCATGATCCCTCAGCTTCACACTGAATATGATGTACATGGGATGGAATCCCTCGCTGGTCAGCGTAGGGTCACCTGTCCTGGCCACTCCTCCCCACCAGTGTGACCTTCCACTTTCTGCACCCCCTGACATGGTACACAAGAGTTAGCAGTGACCTTGGTCTGCACACACCAACCCTTGGCAGTAACTCTAAACACGGAGCGTTATCACTGCTAGAAGCAGACACTGTCTGTGAAAACACACCGTGAGCTTCAGAAAGCGCAGTGACTTAGAAGAGACTGAGCTGAGAAGTAAAATCCCTGAACAGAATTGGTTTGGTTCAAACAGGACAATGCCGGCAGGTTTGTGAATCGGGGGAATTTGGCGATATCCAGAAGTGTTTATTTGTACCCAACCCAGTCCTGCTGAAGGACTGCGTGTCTCTCAGGCTTCAGTGCCTGAAGCTCTGCTGGTCTGGTGGGAGACGGCTGGTCTTTGGCAATCCTCCCTATTTCCACCTACTTAACAGCAGTACAAAAGAAAAAAGAAGAAAGAAAAGAAGAAAGAAGAGGGAAAAGCAGCACTTCCTTGGCAGAAATCTGCAGCGAGCCGTCGCAGGGGTGTGACAGAACAGACGGTGGGAGATGTCTCATCAACCAGCCACTGTCTCCACGGTGTTTCTTTAGCATCACGGCCTGGTGGGGCCTGGTGTGAAAGCCCTGGCTCTGCTGCCTGCCGGGCGGTTGTCCTTCTGTGTCTTAGTGGTGTTGCTGCTGCAGCCCAATAAACACGAGTTTTGGTATTACCAGTGAAAATCCTCAGGGTTGGTACTGGGGGGTCTTGGGGCCAGCCTGGACCTGAGCTGCTTTCAGCTGGTTGACAACAACACAGCGTCTGTCACCAACCCTGGGTGGGCTCTGCTGTGGGACCAGCCTGTGGCAACAGCCTGACAAGGTCAGGTTGTCCCTAGTGACAAATTGATGACGCAACCAAAGAGACATGGGAAGAGCGGGCACAACACCAGAGACCCAAGGTGAGTATTCGTCAGGTTTCACATATCCATTTTAAAGGCAGAATAGAAGAGTTTTTCTGTATTAATTTGAACCACGAGCACGAATACTGTCATAACTACCTCCTGTGTTTTGATTAGAGTGTTAAAATGTTCAGTAACCAACATCACCCTTCCAGCTCCACACAGGAGGTGAGCTCACTTTGGCCATGTAGGATTTTGAGTGTAATGCTGTAGCTATGAAGTGTGATCATAAATCTATTTCCTTCTCCCAGCACTAATTCCCACATCAGGATGGAAGAAACTCAAAAGTTTCCAGCCAGAGAAAATGCCAGCTCAGATGCACATAAAATCTTTTGGTTGACACATCTAGAGAAACCCTCTTAATTAATTATCTCATAAATATCTTGGCTGCTTTCCCTGTAACAGTGTTAAAATTCATGGTGCGTGAGTTCTCCCCAGCAGTGCAGAGCAGGTAAAGGCTGGTTCCATAACCCTCAGCCCCACAGAACGTCCTGCTGGTAGCACACCACTGTGCTTCACCACCTGCTTACACTTTGCTGTCGGGGACACAGCACGATCGAGGCACCCTCAGCAAGCTTGTGGATGACATCAAGCTGTGTGGTGTGGTCAGCATGCTGGAGGGAAGGGATGTCATCCAGAGAGACTTGGACAGGCTTGTGAGGTGGGCCCACACCAACCTCATGAAGTTCAAGAGGCCAAGTGTAAGCTCCTACACCTGGTTGGGGCAATCCCAAACACAGATTTAGGCTGGGTGGAGTATGGATTGAGAGCAGTCCTGAGCAGAAAGACTTGGGGATGCTGGGTGATGAAGGGCTCAACATAAGCCAGCAATATGTGAGTGAAGCCCAGAAAGCCCCAACAGTGTCCCGGGCTGCATCAAAAAGTGTGAGCTGCAGATCAAGGGAGCAGATCCTGCCCCTCTACTCTGCTCTCATGAGACCCCACCTGAAGCACTGCATCCAGCTCTGGAGTCCCCAACATAACAAGGACATGGATCCATTTGAGTGGGTCGAGGGGAGGCCATGAAGATGATCAGAGGGCTTGAACACCTCTCCTGTGAGGAAAGGCTGAGAGAGTTGGGCTTGTTCAGCCTGGAGAAGACAAGGCTCTGAGAAGACCTTCTAGAGGCCTTCCAGTATCTGACAGGGGCCTACAAGAAAGCTGGGGAGGGACTTTTTACAAGGGCTTGTGGTACTAGGACAAGGGGTAATGGCTTCAAACTGGAAGAGAACAGATTTACATTACATGGAAAGAAGAAGTTCTTCATTATGAGGGTGGTGAGACACTGGAACAGGTTGCCCAGGGAAGCTGTGGATGCTCCATCACTGGAGGTGTTCAAGGCAAGGTTGGATGGGGCCTTGAGCAACCTGGTCTAGTGGGACATGTCCCTGCCATGGCAGGGGGGTTGGACCTGGATGAGCCTTCAGGTCCCTCCCAACCCAAACCATTCTATGAGCATGTTTGCTCCCACTGCCCCTCGTTGCTGAAGTGTCGTAGGCAGCGCAGCACAGGAACAAAGTGTCCTCACCTTCTTACGCACAAGTTGGATTTCTGCCTTGCTGTCAGAGCTAAAAGCTTCACGTGCTGTGACAAGTTTAGTACTCCTACTCCTCTCCACAGGGACACCACAGGGTGTCTCTTGCCCTGTTCCTGATCAAAGCTATGTTGGATTCTAGTTTGTGTTGGTGCAGCACCAAGCACTGAAGTTATTGTATCTTTAAGCTTCTCACAAAAAACTGGCGTTATTAAGAAGTCATAGCTTCAAAGAATGCAACTTGTGCTCTGCTTTTGATTGAGGTGACCAACAGAGGTGGCAGAGCTGCTACAGCTAGCCCTAGGTGACCTTAGGTAACTCCAGGTAACCCAGGGTACCTCAGATGGCCTGGATACTGGAGGTACTCATGACTCAGACACTGAGTTGTGTTAAAAGGGATGAGCCTCTGCTTCCTGAGGACAACTCACATGCACTGGAAATCATGTAGAAATTAGAAATCATGGAAGACTGATGGCAACACCTGCAGTGGTGAAGAATCAAAGGATCAATGAGAAGTTTGTGAATAGGCGTCCTCCTCACTCAGGGTCCTATTCTGACTGGGGTAACTGCTCCATCATCATCATCATCATTAATAATAAATCATTAATAATTATTTATTATTTTATTTAGTTATTATATTTTTAATTATCATTTATTTATTTATATTATTATATTATTATTTGTTCTAGTTAATTATTTATTTATTGCTAATTAATTATTATTAGTAATAATAATTATTATTAAT